>JACYFF010031955.1:115328797-115358219 GCA_017589665.1 Selenicereus undatus | reverse complement strand
TATATATATATATATATATATATATATAAGTGTGACGTTCGCAAAGTGACCGACATATTTTTCTAGCTAGTATTTAATTTGTTTATTTAATTGGATGTGAATTACTATTAATTCATAAAGGCTAATTTTTCCTATCTTAGATTTTTTTCTATTTGCAAACTCTAAACTTGAGACTTTATATAGTTATGTCTTGTTCAGCAAAATTAGTTGTTTAGGTGGCGAATAGCAGTTTAGGTAACAGATAGTTGTTTAGGTAGCTGATAGCGTATCTAATTTAACTGTTAGCAGATAGCTGTTTAGATGAGCGATTAAAATAAATATGTTCGGTAAATTTAATTGTCGGGCTAGCTGATTAATGTAAATTGATATAAAACAATATAAAAAATTTCCAAATGATATTTTTTGGCCAAAAAATAAGAAACTTTACTTCTGAATGCCAAAAGCTAATATTGTTAGCTTTTCAGAAGCGTATCTTAAAACGCTCAACGCTACTTGAAATACTAGTCAAAACACTAGGTTACCGAACACTAAAAATTAAATGATTAATGTATTAACTTGGTCAAAACACTAAACGCAACTCAAAACGTTGTTGCCGAATATAACGACCTTGAGCAAAGGAGAACAACAAGTATCAAAGTAATTGAACTGACCTGTACTGGTTAATAGGTGTATATGTAAATTAGAAATACACCATGAAAGGCAAGTATTAGTTCTTAATATATGAAGGACAACATGGATGCTTCACCTGTTTTTGTAGCTCAACAAACTTTAACCTACCCACATTAAACCCTTAACGGCATGAAATAAGAGCCAAAAGTTTCTTAAACTTTGCATATTTTTGACTATCTTTTTAAAATATTTTTTTAAAAAGAAAAAGGTTTGAACAGGATATGAACGTTAGATTAATGTAGAAGCTTACCCATAGTTGTATTCAGCCTTCAATTGGGTCATTGTCTCTTGATGGTAACGTTCAACTATTTTAAAATTAATGCAAACCTAATAAATTAATTAACAAATTATGTCTATTTTAATTTGTTACAATAGACACTCGTCTATTTTAATTTTTTAAAATTAAATTAAATATAGTTTGGAGATGATCATTCATGTAGAATTTACTTAATTACCTCTTTTAATTACTGTTTTCTACGTGCATAGTATATATGCTTATGAATTGGCCATATTTGTTAGTTTTACAATTGATAAAAAAAATATTAAATAAATTTGAGGTGACACATTATTAAATTTCATTTTTTTAATGTAATAATTTATACATTTTATTTTCAAACAATTAGCTCAAATAAGTTTTTTCCAGTGAAAATAAGTTTAAATAAGTTTGATAACCTTAATTTAGTTAAAATAAATTTAAATAATCTAGCTTCGTAAAATTAGTTGTGTTAGTAATGGTTAGCTGTTCTATTAACTGTTAGCGGTTTTACTAGCGATTAGCTGTGACCAACTAGTAGTTAGTGGTTAGCTGTTCAACTAGTGATTTAAAATAAACGTGTTTGGTAAATGTAGCTATTGAAGTAGCAAATTTATATAAAATGGCTAAAACGGGCACAATAAATAAATATTTTTAGTAAATTAAAAAAAATTGTGATTTGCAATGTAACAACTAGGTATGGTAGAGATTCTTAAAAACTATTTTTGTTAGTTTTTGGAAAACACTACATAAACCTCTAACCACTACCTTATCTACTACTTCACTTAACACTTTAAGTAGTGGTCTATATAACATTTTGACCCATACAAACCACTAACCTCTACTTCGACCTCTATCTGCACCAAGCACAACCAACGTAAGAAAAAATTGGTTAAAACGAACAGACCTTTATCAATGCAAGTTTTGGTCTTGGATCCTCCATTTTGTTAGAGTCAAGTTATTATCGACCCAATAAAGAGTAGAGCTCTCCCATCACAGATTTTCTCTATTCACATGACTCGAACTCAAAACCTTGTTTAAAGAAAACAAATACAAACCATTTAAACCATACTGTGTTGATACCTTTATAAGTGCAATTGAATCTACTGTATGTCTTACCCCCCAAAAAAAAAACATTTGTCTCCAGCTAAATATGCATCAAAATTGTTTTCCTAATCGATATGACATGAATAAGCATATACATGTGTTAAGTGTCAAATGATTGTTAGATTAAAAAAACTTCCTTTTGCATGCATGCATGGAAAATGATAATTATTTAATCATGTCAGGAAATCTCGACAAAATGGATGCATGTAAACTGATGACTATATTTTCGTGTCTATTGTCGTTGGAAATGTGTGCAATTAATGCATTTAATTTCGTGCCAAAACATATTATCAAATGTCCTTTTCTATTCAGCAGATCAGAGAATTCTAAAATTTAAGTAGTAATATTTTTACAAAATATTGGAGAGTTTTTTCTTCTAGTAGGTGCATAAACACCATGCTTGAATGCCTCCATGTACCCTTGTCCCTTTGCTCCATTAGTTAGGGACTTAGGGTCTGTCCTTTTCATATGTAAATTGGAGTGGATAAAAGGGTGAAATAGATTGAGGTAGGTTGAAATAGATTGAAGTGGGTAGAATTTTTTTTATGTGATAAGTTGAACTTGGTTAAGATAGTGAAAGTGGATTGAAATAGGTTAAAGTATGCTAAAATAGGTTAAAGTAGGTTGAGGTTGATATTTTAGAATTGATCCGCGAAAAAAACAGGGCCTTAGGGGCTATATTTGTCATTTTAAGAATTTAATATCTTGATTAAAAAAGGTTATTTAGAGATATCAACAAATTCTTGCCTAAAAATTCAACAAGTTCGTTTATTATATGTCCCCCATGAAATTATAAGATTTAAAACTTTCCTCAAGTTATGAACTTCCGAAAGTGTTCATATTTAACCCATATTTGCATACATGTTATATTTCATTAGTAATGTCAAACGATGCTATTAAAATTCATGTTTAGATAAACTCACAGAAGTTAAAATTGTGAAAAAAAATTAATTTTCATTTCTACATAAATAAACACTATACAATTAGAGTTTCATGCCTAATATTTATTTTTTAATTTAATTTTACAGTATTTTAGTCGCCTTTTACTAGCAAATCAACATCATCGAGTACGGGTTTTAAGAATCCATACTCGTATCCATACCCATACTCACTTAGTCACTTGAAACCCATTTTCATCACTCATTTGAGTGTTAAATGGAGCACATTTTGATCAAAATTTTTTGATTCGGGTAATACCCGATCTCATCCCTACATAGGAGATACACAAATAGAAAAGCACACACTTTCTTTTTGAAATATAAAAATAGATACAAAGACTACTAGTACAACATAATAACTTTCGCAAAACTGAAGTCAATAGCCGTAGTTAGAAAAAATACGGATCATTCCTAATTAGACTTCTCTTTATCTTATCATTCGTAAAATCCATCATTTAATGTGGAATTCCCAACTAATTCTAACAATTTGAACCCCTAGCTTCATAATTATATACTTGATTAAAAAGCTTAAGTCTAAAAATCAGTTATCATTTTAGAACTCTCTACCTGGACCTAATAAATGGGTCATTCCGCTCAAGTATGGATCGAGTTAAGTTTGGGTAGGATTATATTTTGGATTAAGTGATATTTCAGATCGGTACGGTTTGGATCGGATGAAGTTCAGTTCGGGTCGACCGATTTTTAGTCCAATAAACTTATCATACAAAAATAAGCAACTTTATAGAAAATTTCGGATCAGATATGGTTCGGTTAAGGTCAATTCGAATTTCGGGTCCATTTCAAGGGATCGTATTTTAAATATCAGGTTATATATAAATCCGAATCATTCAACTTAAATTTTAAGTTTTGGATCAGTTTTATCACGTCTGTCTCCGCCTTTTATCTTGAGACCGCTAACCGCTTGTAAAATGTGGTACAATTAGAAAACTTTGTCATAATATGTATATAACTCCATAAATATATTCAGCTAGCGGTTTAATTAATTAATGCCCCGTAATTCCCAACAACTTTTGTGTAGATAGGGTGGTCACATCAAACAGTTGAATGTCAAAGTTACGTTACTATAGTTGCCTTCTCAACCGGTTTGCCTACACAGCCGACCGCCACAAAGTTCTTGGATGTATTTAATTTGTGCTGCCACCGTGCATATTAGTTTGTGGCTTGTATTAGTTGTATGTGTGACATCTCGAACTTGTCATTGACTATGAAATACATACACACACACACACGTCCATTTCTACACAAAAAATGTTAATCTCCAAATGACAATGATTAATGTATAGTATTTTCAGAGAAATTATGAGGTGATGCTATGGACAATTGGGTTTACGTGACGGCAGCTTCTTGTATCCTTTGACACTCCTTGGGTGTCCTTTTCCTAACATGCACAAAGACGATACCCCTGGGGGTAGATCCCGGGAACCATTCTCTAATATCTAAGTTAGGATGTAATACACATTGATGACAAAGATGAAAACTTTGAAAATGCTACCTTTGGTAGAAAAAAATGTGTGATCTTAGAGAGCAGAAGAAATTATTCATAGGGACGTTTAAAGGCATCTCTTGTAATTATTTTTTTTTTATCAAATATAAATTTTCGAGGGTTGTTTGATTATTTCATCAAGTTCAAAAGCTAACTTTGACATTTGATTAATTAACTTATTATGTTGTAATAGCATTTTAACCCTAAAAACTATTTGCAAAGAGTTCATTGCAAAACTATTTGCGAAAACCTAATTTAAATAGCTTTTTTAGGGTTAGCTTATTGATTTTTTTTTGGGTCTCACCTCTTAATGCGAAACAATTAATTTTGCCAACATTTTCCCTAAAAACAGCCAATTCAAACAATATATGACAACAGATGTATTAGTTAACAGTTAACTAGTAACAACTAATTGCCAAACATGACCTATATGAAACACTTCTGTTTAGCCTCTGACATTATCTAATAGCCAAGCTTCTCTTTTCATTGTGCAAATCTTTTAATTAAGTCACTCAAGACAAACTCAAATAAAACAAGTTAATCATACATACATACATATATATATATATATATATATATATATATATATATATATATTAGTGAGTCCGAATGCTGTGGTCATGACATATGTCATGTTAAGCATTTATTAAGATTTCATTTAAAAATAAAAATTTAAACAATATGTGATTTAAAGTCATCATAATGAATAGTATCTTTATTAAGATTTTATTTAAAAACAACAATTTAAACAATGTGTGATTTGAAGTCATATAATAAATAGTGTCTTTTTAACTATTTTAATTAAAAAAAATGAAATAAATTTAAAATATATTGATATTATTATTCCCAAAACTTTAAATAATATTTCTAAAAATATTTTAGCTAAAATTTTAAAATAAACCATGCGTAGTACGGATTTAAATGCTAGTATAATTCTAAAAGTCATATGTATTTACATTAGAGATTTTATTGTATGTCAATTCTTATATAAGACGGTCACTTAATTTATCGAATGCTTACATTACTAAAATTTTAAATTGTTAAATTTTTAAAGAATTTACAAGAGTACTGTTGTTTGTATACAATGTTTTCGTGAAGGACTTCTTCTTCAATTTAGCCTCTAACAATAATACATTGCCTAATGTCCACATTATTTAAGATAAACCCGAGTGAATTAAACGCAGCAATATAATTCTAAAATATATACATTTAATTTTTCACAATGAAAATTTAGTATTCTAATTTTTTTTATTAGGAGTTCCACGATTCCTGACAAAGATTATTCTAAAATATGTGTGTATGAGACAATCTTCTCTAAGATAAATGATCTTGATTTATTTTTAAAAATATGATGATTTTATTAATAAAATACCAAATTAAATTTGCAGTGAAAATCATACATGAATAGTTGTAGATCTAAATCATGAAGTTAAAATTCAACTTTCAAATAATTAGTGGGAATCTTACTCATGATTGATGCCAAGATCATAACAATCTTCTAATAGATAATCTTCAATGACTACATCTTTTCGAGTGATAGAAGAGTTCACAGTAAATGGTACAGGTAATTTTGATGGTATAGTATAATAAAGAAATCATGTGTTATTATTATAAATAATGTTTTTATCATTATTACAAGTTATTTCACGTGATTGGACACTTGCTTCTCTTATATAATGTTTGGTTGAGTGCAAACAAGTTTGTAATCATATTTTCATTCTTTTGTTTAGTTTTTAGAGATTATTGCAAATAACAACAACCTTGCAAATGTAATTACCATAAACTGTATAATCGCAATTACATTACATTTAACCAAACGATACATTGAAGTTTCAGGTTAAGTATTATTATAGATAAAATTATATGATGAAAAAACTCATCCTTTTACAAATTAACAATTGCTTGACTCAAGTTAAATGAAAATTAAATATCAAAAGTATTTTTAAAGATGTGTATTGTCTTTTTTTGTCTACAAATTGGAATTTTTCTAATGATTCTAGAGGGAGAATACATCTATCTTGTTGAGGGTATGGTTACAACTAGGGTTGAGGTTCCCCCTATCAATTCCTTCAGTATTAGTGGAAGTAAGTGATAGATTGGATTTGGGTTGGATTCATTTAGACCTAAATCTTTTTAAATTTTTTAGACCTGAACTCAAACTCAATAGAGATATTTGGATATGTGGAGATGGAGCTCAAATCTAGACCTTTGAATTTAACAGGTCTAATGGATCTTAAATGAATTCATAAGTTTGGAGTTGAAAGTTAGTAGATCTATATCCGACTAGGATCATTTGGACCCAAATTCTTGCGGAGTAATTTCCATAAAAATGAAATTTTAAAAAAATAATTATTTCCATAAAAATGGTTATGGAAATATATTTTTTAATTATTTCCATAAACCTGTTTCACAAAACTGTTTTGTGGGTCTTATGGAATCAAGCTCTCTATGGGTAGGAATACCGGTAGAGGTAAGGTTGCCTACAGCTGGATCTCCCCAGACCCCGCGAAAGCGGGACCCACATTGGGAGTTTGTTGTTGTTGTTGTTGTTGATAATTAATTGTTGTGATCGATGCACCTTTTGGTAAATAATTGATTTAATTAACTATTTATGAAGGGGTACAAGTTAGTTTCGATCGTTAACTAACTTATGCATTTTAATGAAATGGTGCATTTGTGAAAAGATATATCCCTTCTCAAGTGATATTATTGAAATAATGTTCTCCTTTCATGACGAGGTATTGTATCTCCATAAATATTGACATGATGGCATATGAATGGTATGTCTTTGTTTGGCATGACCGAGAGAGTTGTGCTATTACCATAATCCCTTGAATTTTTGTAAAGTATTGGACACTTAGGGTCCTATTTTCGTGAGTACAACACACACATAGGGGAGAATTCTTTGTATCGCAAAAACCTATTTTGGCAGCCATGTTGCATGTAGGGGCAAATAGAGTCTTTAGGAAAAGTGTACTTACACCTGCCTAGAAGCCTCGTTAATTTGACACTAAGTTCGTCTGTGACAAACTGAGATACGTATCCATCAAACCAAATTTTTGAACCAACATTCTAAAGACTCTATTTCGTCTAATACATAGAAGCCGATTATTTATGTGCCAGTTGATGGTTTGATGGAGATAGAGACATGATCGTAAAAGGGATGCAATGACTATGGTGTTTTTTTTATATTAGTATTCTCTTGATGGAATCAACATTAATGTTGATTTGTTCATACAACAATGAAATATTTGTGGCATAAAATTGTTGTATGTAATTATTGGTTATGAGATCTAGAGAGATCTATAATCATGTTTATAATTGTATAACGGGATTTTGATATAAATATGATATCAAATGTATTATATTATAGCCTCGAACAGATAATTAAATTGCTTTCGAGAAGTCCATGAACTTACACATTTTAAGCTGGACGTGGTAATGGCTATAACATGACAATTATTTCATCATAATCAAGCGTGCATACGAAAGTTTAGTTTGAGACTTGGCTATTGAGGGATTCTCACATAGACGTTGCAATTAGACGAGTGGATGCAACATGTTAATTAAGAGATAAGTGGTTCTCCTTTTTGCTTTAACTTTTCCTCTTTTGCATTTGTCGCAAATACAATGCATTTCTATTAATGTTCTGGAGATAGAAGACAACTAAAAGTTGATTAGCCACCCATCACGCGTGCCAGTTTGTGCGAAACCATGTGTGGCTTTGATTGAAAACATTGGACTTTTTATGATCTTCTAGTAATAATTAAATTATTATTTGATTAATGAATTAGTTGACAAATGACTTAGATTTTGTTGGCAAAAGAATATGTGCATATGAATTAATGTTAATTTAATTGAACTAAATAAATATGTTACAGATTGCAACAATATGTAGTTATTGATATTTTATATCATGCATGTGATGGGATTGATCATAATTGTCGAGATAATCTTGATTTATCATGAATTTACGATGGTGCTAAAAAGTTTTATTCTCATGGGATAATGGAAATATACCTTTTATAGGTTATTTTCTTATGCTCTCTTGCATATTAAGGAAATAAATGTCCATGCATTTTTTTGGACATTGAAATCTTTGAACAATATTCATTTGATAAATCTATGATTCTTAAAATGTGGTTTATGGATTGATATTTAATGTGAATGTAAGAATAAATTATTCATTCTTGATAGAACTAAATGTGAAATTTAATTTTACTTATTTCTGGGTAATTCTACTTTCCTAACATACGTGTAAGTCCATGGATGTTTTTGCTAGATAATGCATATTTTGGCATGACTTCCAATCTAAATGTCTATGTTTTTATTCTGGACATTTGGATTGGATGTTATTTACTCCAATTTTGAGAATTCAAGTTGGAAGAAAAATTGATTTATCCTTGATGAAAATAAATGTGGTGCTTCATTTGTTTCCAGGGGTTTCATATACCAAAATATGAAAGTCTATATAATGTGCAGTGTGGCTGGTAGAAATCCATGTACATGAATTTAGTGCCTGGACTTGTTTATGACCATGAGAATTTTAGTATAGTTATAAGAGAATTGAAAGATAAATGTGGATGGAATGTAAATGTGTAAATATTTACATTAGTCCATGGATACGTATAACTTAGAAATTCCACATCATGAACCCACAATTATTTGCTCTAGTCTGGAGTAAATGGTGGGGGTAACCTATACTCATATGGTGATGAAATAACTTTTTTAAGTCCGTTAATTGAAATTATAGCTATCATTCAAGTTGAACTTGGATGAAAATATGAAAACAATATTTTCATGTGTAAACCTTGTTTAGATGACATGTCCAAATTTTAATAGCTGGACGCTGTGTTTACAGTTTGTTGATTTTGCAAGTCTTGTGGGCTCATTATCAAGACTTAAAAAGGCAATTAATCCAGACGGACATATAAATATACACGAGTATTTAATACAATAACTTCAAGTCTTGAGACGTTTGCAAAATAATTGTTATCAAAGTCATGGAACACGTCTAATGACTTTGGAATGGATGGTGTAAAGCTCACGCTGGGCCAGTCATGGTGGAACCTCAACTTAACGCTTGTGGAAACATCAAGTCTTAAGTTCAATGAGTCAAAGTACACCATCTTTGTGATTTGTTAGCACTCATAATTACAATTACCCTCCAAATGAAGTGCTAAATAACTCATATTTTTAAATGAGTTGTTGCTCTTAATGAACTTCAATGGAGAACATTTGAGTCGATATAGAAAATAATTTGTTTAGGTTGTTTATACTTAATCAATGGTGTGACTTGTTTTTTGTATTCAGATGATTCCATTAATACTTTATGGGGGTATTGATGAGGTTTACCTAGTAAGTGTGAAATTTGGCCGCTTCTGTCGAGCTTAGGCTTGACTCTAGAGCACATACGAAATGAATACGGGACATATAACCGTTAATAGTGTCAAATTACTAAGTGATATGGGACGGAAGTTTTGTGCGTGACTTAGATGCAAGTGGTCACATAGGATAACTAGTTAAAAGTATAGAATATCTTGCTATCCTGATCATTTGACATACATGTCACTTAAATGGGGGTTCAATAGCAAGATACTTCCATTTTGGTAAATAATTGATTTAATTAATTATTTATGAAAGGGGTACACGTTAGTTTGGATTGTTAACTAACTTATACCTTTTAATGAAATTGTGCATTTGTGAAGAGATATGTTCATTGTGAAGTGATATTATTGAAAGAACGTTATCCTTTCATGAAGAGGTATGATATCTCTATAAATATTGACATGATGACATATGAATGGTATGCCTTTGTTGGGCGTGATTAAGAGAGTTATACTACTGCCATAATCCCTTGAATTTTTGTAATATGTTAGACACTTATGGTCATATCTTCGTGAGTGCAAGACACAGATAGGGGAGGTTTCTTTATATCTCAAGGACTTATTCTGACAGTCATGTTGCACATGGGGGCAAATAGAATCTTTAGAAAAAACGTACTTACACCTGTCCCAAAGTCTCGGGTAATTTAATACCGAGTTGTTTGTGACAAAATGAGATACTTATCCATCAAACCAAAATTTTGCACCAACAAGGCAACAATCCTCTTAAGACCTGTCGTGTTTACTCCATCCGACTAATTCCAAGTATGAAATATAATTTCTTCTAATTTCTTTCAATTCAAATGCACTCAATTTCACTTCTTCCAAATTCTTTTACTACCTATCAATTTTTACCAACTTCTTTCGACATCCAATTCTTAAAAAATAAAAATAAAAATATTTTATAACAAGACATTTATTTTGTCACAGCAAGAACTTCCAACTTTGTCAAGTCCATATGTCAAAATCTGAAGCCTTTCGAGCTGAGTAATAATTTCTTATGTACTCTCGTGAACACATGCTCTTATTGTTTATACACACATATTTTTCACACATATATTTATTATATATTAATTTTTAATACATATTTATTGACGTGACTCATAAATATAAGTTATCTCAGGAACTGGCGCAGGTCTGGCAAAACCGAAACCCAGCTCAGGGTGGGCCCCGCAGAAAATGCAGGTACGAGTTGCAAATTTTGCCCTTAATAGTTTACCCGTATTGCCCTCGTCAATGCACAGGTATTACGGCCTTGCCACGTGCTTGCGTAAACCAATTTTTATTTGAAAATTGAAAGCGTGTTGAACTCGTGAATTGTTGAACTGTTGATCATCATCAGTGACTTCATGCGTCAAAAACTCAACGGCCATCGTCAAAGTCAAATCAAATTGGTCAAAAAAAAAAAAAGACAAAAATTGGTTTGCCTACCCTTCGTTCAGATAACTTGCAATAGTATCAATTGTATACCTAATAATTTGGTATGCATCAGTTAATTCAGTCGATAAAATTTTAAACGTTATATATATTAAACATTTGAGTTCGAATTCAGTCTATGATTTTTGTGCCTTACGAGTTTTACAAATTTTTATATGAGACGGTCTCACGGTGATTTATCACGATACTGCTTACATAGAATGACAAATAATTTGACATAAGGATAATTTTTTTAAATTTTAAAGAACTTAAAAAGTTAACATTAATTTTTTTTGTGAGTGTCCTTATTTTTAAATTTTAACTAAATTTCTTAAAGTTTTAGAATACCAAGTGTTGAAATTTATATAAAAATAGGGAAAATTAATATAAAAGTTCAAATTTTGTTGAGAGTTTTTGAATTTCAAGTTTAAAATCTTTCAATATTATTCTTGAAACTTTCACTGTTAAATTAGCTTTGAATATTTATTAAAAAAAGAAATATCAAAACTATAAGATAAAAATAAACAAACTGACTGTCCCTTTTTTTTTTGGTTGCCTTTAGAACTACGAATTTTGTAATATTAGGTGGCTTAACTCTTTTGTATGCTTAAATTCCTACAGGAATGGTGTAGAAGCATTTTCATTTGATTTTGAAGGGTAGCTCAACTCACATTATGTATGTAATTGAAGTTTATGTTACGTAGAGTTCAGTTTGAATCAAATAATGTAATTTCCAGCATTTGTTATTTTATCCACATGACAATAAGAAAAAAAAAAGGTCGACGTACAGACCAAGCTTGACCAGCCAATTTGATGCACCAATCCTTATCTGAGACTATCGTGAACCAATGTTCCAAGGAACTTAAACCTCCCTCTTTAAGATTTTGATAAGCACTTGATTATTACCCTTCAAGAACAATTAAACAACATCCTATTTGGATTGCTGCATGTACGCTATTCCACATTGTTTTTGCTTCTACGACTAGAGTTAAACTTTTTCCAAGGGTCCAAACTACATCTTGAAGGAATCTTCCATCCTGACATCTGATAATGAAGCCTCTTACAGTTGCAAAAGAAAATTTAGATCCATCAAAGCCGATGCTTATTTTTAGACAACTAAAATAACAAGCTATAAGTTGGATTTTGTTTTTCCTTTAGGGGGGTCCTGTCATAATTTATCGATACAATTTTATTTTTTTTTGTTGAAATAGGTTGAGTTAGAAAAATCATTGAAAGAAAGTAAAATGTGGTTAATCAGTTATACAAAAGGGGGGGGGGGGTCGACGTACAGACCAAGCTTGACCAACCAATTTGATGCACAATTCCTTATCTGAGACTATCGTGAACCAATTTTCCAAGGAATTTAAACCTCCCTCTTTAAGACTTTGCTAAGCACCTGATTATCACCCTTCAAGAACAATTAGACAACATCCTATTTGGATTGCTGCATGTACGCTATTCTGCATTGTTTCTGCTTCTACGACTAGAGTTAAACTTTTTCCAAGGGTCCAAACTACATCTTGAAGGAATCTTCCATCCTGACATCTGATAATGAAGCCTCTTACTGCTGCCAAAAGAAAATTTAGATCCATCACAGCCGATGCTTACTTTTAGACAACTACAATAACAAGCTATAAGTTGGATTTTGTTTTTCCTTTAGGGGGGGGGGGGGGGCGGCGGTCCTGTCATAATTTATCGATACAATTTTATTTATTTTTTTGAAATAGGGCGAGTTAGAAAAATCATTGAAAGAAAGTAAAATGTGGTTAATCAGTTATACAAAGGGGGGGGGGGGGAGTCGACGTACATACCAAGCTTGACCAACCAATTTGATGCACAAGTCCTTATCTGGGACTATCGTGAACCAATGTTCCAAGGAACTTAAACCTCCCTCTTTAAGATTTTGATAAGCACCTGATTATCACCCTTCAAGAACAATTAAACAACATCCTATTTGGATTGTTGCATGTACGCTATTCCACATTGTTTTTGTTTCTACGACTAGAGTTAAACTTTTTCCAAGGGTCCAAACTACATCTTGAAGGAATCTTCCATCCTGACATCTGATAATGAAGCCTCTTACTACTACCAAAAGAAAATTTAGATCCATCAAAGCCGATGCTTACTTTTAGACAACTACAATAACAAGCTATAAGTTGGATTTTGTTTTTCCTTTAGGGGGGGGGTCCTGTCATAATTTATCGATACAACTTTTTTTTTTTTTGTTGAAATAGGGTGAGTTAGAAAAATCATTGAAAGAAAGTAAACTGTGGTTAATCAGTTATACAAAAATATCGAAAAAAAAAAGAAGTCCTGAAGGCAACTCATAAGTTAGACCATCTCATTCAAAATTAAAGGCCAATGAATGTAGTCTATGTTAAGGAATATTGCTAAAAATGTGATCTTATCAAAAGGTCTACAATTTTAACCTACATCATTTGTCCCATTTTTGTTTAAGCTATGATTTTGAATTCTAGCAAAATCTACTAGCTTTTGTTTTTCCCTTGGCTTGCAAGTACTTATTAAATGATAATGAATAGGTTCATAATGTGATGGTTTATTTATTACATGCGGATCGTGGTGTTGAAAAAACTTACAATATGTAATCTGCTTGTGATAAGTAGGCTACATCATATCATCAACTCACCGAGTCAAAATATATGACTCGGTGTGGTGAGATATTCAAAACAAGTCAGAAGTCTGGGATGCTGGTTGCTGCATTTGAAATTGGGATTATTGTTGCCTAATGCTCACAAAATGGAGATTATTGACGGCCAAATAGACATATGAAGTAAAGAAGTTCGTCTAGGGCAATATAATATGATAATTTATTATTGTTCCCATCCAAACACGACCTCCGTGGCTAAAATGATAACGAGAAACATACAATTTTTTTGTTCATGCATGTTGATCATCATGCATACTTGGTGATATTCTTTTTTTTAAAAAAAAAAATTACATGTCAAAACGTGTTCGTGTCATGTTTTGTCCATGTATAATGTATGTATTTCTTAAAAAATAGGTGTGATTATCGCCATTTACTTATTGTTGTTGTTGTGCTAACCATATTCTCAAAACATACCATGTATAATGTCTGTATTTCTTTTTTTGTTTTGAAGAAAAAGGAGCATGTGTATTTCAGTATTTGGAACCACCTCATAAAATATCTTGGAATAACATTATAATTTGCATTTCTAAAGAGAAGAAATAACTTTTATGTGATAATTATATTTTAGTTTATTTACCCTTTTCATTGATTTTTTGTACACATTATCAAATTTTCTCTGGTGTCGCATTAAGAATTCAAAGATACGTATTTGAAATTTTTTGTTCAATTATAAGCTATTTTTAAATAATATATTAACTTTATATTATATTTTTAAAAATTTTTTACTACCACTTGGTTTAATGTAAAAAGAAATTCCAACCAATAATGTATAAAAATAACATGTTAAATAAAGGACAAATAAAGCTTTCCTGACGAATTAAGAACTATTTTTTTAAGGTTAGAAGCAAGTGAAAGTGCTCCTATAGAAGGCTCAAAAATAGGGTCAAAGGGGAGAGAAGCAATTTCTTATGATATACATATTGAGACACACAATTTCTTATGTGTTCTTGGGTGTATATATTCTCATTTTCCGTATGTAGATGTTTTTCACGCATGCATGGAATATTTATTGCCTGAGAGCACATAAGAAATTTCCTCTCTCAATATGTATATCACACTCATGGGAGTGCATGGAAAATATATACATGTGGGAAATGATAAGATTATGTGCCCCCGGGAGCACATAAGAAATTGCTGATCTCCAAAGCACATATTCTCATTTCCCACGTTTATACATTTTTTACGCGTGTATTTGTCATATATTAATTTTTTAATATATTTTTGTTGATGTGTCTCTTGGAATTATGTACTCCCATGAGTGTGATGTACATATTGAGAGTGAGAAGGTAAGGGTAACTGCATTGGTGATCCATATTTTTTGATCACAAGTAGGAGACTATACCTTTCACATCATCCTATAATCCAATTTGTTTTTCCCTTCTACATCAAGTGGGTCACCAAATAAAATATAACTCATGAATCCACATTTAAACATATTTAATTAGTTTTAGCCTTTTATTTTATACTATTCATTAATATGCTTGCCAAAACAAAGGGAAAAAGAAAGCAGTGAGCGAATCACCACAGGGAGCCAAACCACAGGATGAGCCATGTGGATCACTGATACAGATGATATTTTAGAAGGTGAGCCTCTTTTCGGAACTGTGATCCAACCAGTACAGGTACTCCAAGACGGATCTTCCCAAAACCTAGGCCAAAGATCTAGTTGATTCACCCGCACAATTACTTACACCAACCACTGCATTGTGTGGTCACCAAAATTAATATTGGATCCTCCAAACTACAAGATGATGAAAGCTCATACCAAGCAGTCCAAGCTAGAAGCTTTGATAGTTGGACATGAATTATTTGTTGCAAATACGGCAGTTTTCCATAATACCACCCAATTCAAGGCTTTCACATGGTCCATGTACACTTAGATGTAGTTGGGACGTGATTGCAATTCACAAGTTTCAACAAAATGAGATCAATCTCATAAAAGCATGTATCTGCCAAGGGGGTAGCTTGTTCTTCTGTCTGCCCCAGAAAAATGAATGTTTAATTTACTTTAATTATTCTTTTATAAAATTTTAAAAATTTTTGCATGTTTAGTTTGAACCTAAAATTAAAAAATAAGAAGAGAATGCATAGTCCAGTTTGATTGTAAAGCAAATGTAAAAGATTAAGTCTAATAAGATTTTATTTTTAGAATTAATACATTTCGGTTAAGGTAACTTGATCTTTATATTCTTTGAGTAAACTTTCAAATTTGCGTTTCGATAAAATTTACAATAGGCGGGCTCTATCTCGTTCTTAAAGGGTAACAACAGTACAACTCAAATTAAATAAATGAACAAAGACTAAAAATGTTTCACATTAAATTACCTCAATATAAAACATAAAATAGTTCCCATAGCTTTCCCTTATCTTTCATGGAAAGAGACCATAGCTGCCTCCATCTATCATAATCAAAGCTTGTCATCACTCATAGCTGTTAGTTGTAAGACCCGATTTTCTCATCCTTTAACATTTTGGTTCTGTTTAGCAAACAATTATAAGTTGTTAGCTATTTATAACAGCTATTAGCCGTTTAAATTAATTATTTATTGAAAAATTATTTGGTAAAATTAGTTGTTTCTGATAAAGTTGCGAGACAAAAAGCTAATTGTTCACGAAACTCTTCTAAAAAGCTCATGGAATTAGCTTTTTGGATCCCCAAAACTCTTCCAAAAATCATTTACACCAAATACCTAAATTAGTTTTTTACTTGATCAATACAACTAATTTTAGTCAAATAAGTTCTTTTTAACCAAAAAGTTCTTCAAAAAGTTGTTTGCGAAACAACCCTTTATTTTATATATTAACAGATTTACTAGCAATTTAATTTTTATTTTCAATAAAGGGTTTTTCTAGACCCCGCGAAAGCGGAACCCACACTAAAAGGAGGTGGTGGTGGTGTTGTTGTTGTTATAGCAAAGGTGTTTTCTCATTGAATTTAAGTTTACAAATATGAGCATTTATTTTGATATTTTACATTTATTTTTGTCAGACTATTTTCATTTTAAAATTTTGATAAATAGTTTAAATTTTAAAAGACTAGTAAATGATTATTGATTAGTGGATTACCCTAGCTAGATGGTAGGGTAGCACTAGAAGGGCAAAGAAGGAACGTTGGGTTTTAAGAAATTTTAAAAAGCTTTAAAAAAGAGGGAGGCGGGAGGGGGGGGGGGGGGAGAGGTGGATGCTATAAGAATAAGCAGCTGGACTCGCATTTGCCTCCGCCACCCAATCCTCTCTCTCTCTCTCTCTCTAAAATTTCAAGCGTTTGGATTCGGCGAAAATTCTCCCTTCTTACTCACACCATTACCAACAACAAAAACCTAAAACCAGCACAATCATCAGAAAAAAGGGTACTCAGATTTCAATTTAGTAAACATTTATTCATCTCTCTTTCTATCTCTCTCTCTCTCTAAAAAAAACTGAAGAAAGAGAAGCTACCAGAAGGCAGAGAAGGGTCAGAGAGGAGAGAGAATACACAAAAGCAAAGAAAGAGGTGAGTCAATCGATTCTCACCCTGTTTTCTGCCTTTATTATGCTCACATTTTCAAAAGGAAAAAGGGGAAAAAAAAACCCATGAATCTATCTCTAAATCTAGGTGCATCTCTCCTTCTTTCTCTTCTTTTGGGCGTTTGATCTGGTGGGTTGTGCATGATTTGTGTAAATGGTGGTTTTTTGATGTTGAAATGGGGGAATCAATTTGAAAATGCAATACCCAGGAAAGGGATTTTTTTTTTCTTTTGAAGGTTTTATCGGGATTTTTTTTTTCTGGGCGATTGAAGGCCAGATCTGAATTGGGTTCTTGAAGAAATATATTTTTGTTGGGTCTCCGTGATTTTGGTTTTTTTTTTTTTAAACACGATGCCAGCTCATTTTTGGCCTGATGTTTCGCCTTTTTGTTTGCTGGGTTGATTCAGTATTTTGTTCTCATACTTTGGGGCCAAATTTTGCGACCCTGATAAATCAAAACCAGCAAAGCAAATGTCTTTTCTTCTACCTGGTTTAAACCCTTTTGTTTTTGAGTCACATTTTGGCTTTAAATCTCAAAATTCATTATCGGGTAGGGACTATTTCCTGTTCTTTTCATGTCACAGTTCTGACCTAATTTTGTGGGTTTTTAAAATTTTGATATATTATATGGGTGGTCCATTTTGCTGCAGAAACTAGCAGAAATGTGCTTGTCCTCATATATCTGCGTTTGCATTCAAATTCTCCATTTGATTCTATATATATACTATATCTTATTTGGAATTTCCTTTGATTTTCTGGTTTCAGGTTCATGCGGAGTACACAATGCCATTTCCTGAGTAATTAGTGTGACAATATTGATTTTGATTTATACCAATCTTTGTAATCATCAGCGTTGCAGAGGAATTTCTGATTCTTTGGTTTGAGTAGTTTGTGAAAACTGATTGATCTGTTGGTGGGTATTGTGAGTTCTTAATCATGGTTGCCACAGCTGCAACTTCTGCCTTCTTCTCAGCTGGTGCTTTGCCTGCTGACTCGGGCTCAAAACCGTCCTCAGCAAAGCTCGGTGCTTCGAGTTTGGATGTGTCTAACACCAAATCGAAATCGAGGGGTTTGCAAGTCAAGGCCAATGCTCAAGCTCCTCACAAAATCAATGGCACCAGTGTTGGCTTTTCATCTGCAATGGAAGCAGTAAAAACCGAGGAGGAGACCTCGTCCCCTCCCCCCAGGACCTTTATCAATCAATTGCCTGATTGGAGCATGCTTCTTGCTGCGATTACCACGATATTCTTGGCTGCTGAGAAGCAGTGGATGATGCTTGATTGGAAACCGAAGCGCCCTGATGTGCTTATGGACCCATTTGGTTTCGGGAGGATTGTTCAGGATGGCCTTGTGTTTAGACAGAACTTCTCTATTCGTTCGTACGAGATAGGGGCAGATCGAACTGCGTCTATAGAGACCTTAATGAATCATTTACAGGTACAGAGTTGAAGAGACTGGAAAATGGTTGGATTGTATTCTAAAAGAAAAGATGTTATGAGTGATTGACTTTGTTGTGAACCACTGCATATTGGTAGTATAATGGGGCAATCTTTGATTTTGCAGGAAACTGCTCTTAATCATGCGAAATCAGCTGGCCTTTTAGGTGATGGCTTTGGCTCAACACCTGAGATGTGCAAAAGAAACTTGATCTGGGTTGTTACTCGAATGCATCTTCTTGTCGATCGATACCCAACTTGGTAAGGAACAAGAACTTCTTTTGGTTTACATGGAATTTCTTTTCTTTTTGGGGGGGGGGGTAGCGGTGGTTGTTGGTATAACAACTGATGCTTATTGATGATTATGAATTGTGTCAAATATGCATGATCCACCATGGTCAGCGGTTTTTAGACGATTGTTCATGGCATAAATTTGTGGTGGGTACTTGTACGTATGCTCACACAAAGAGGATGCTACCTATTTGCCTTTTGTCCTCTTTTTCTTTTTTTTTTTATGTTTTTTTTTTGGGGGGGGGGGGGGGTTGCCATTAGTGGGCTGTTTTTGGCTGTGCTACTATAATAGAGTGTTGGATCATTTGGAATCATCTAATTGATTGAGAAATGTGAGTATATATTTGCTGAAACTCTCTTTCTGGACTTTAAGGAAGATAAGCTGCTTTCTAATATTGAGATATCTGTTTTTCTTCTTTCAACTTGATGAACCTTGAATTGATGTGCTTATGCTGATTGATGAGATGGTTGTGGGTAGAAATGGTTGTTAACTAATGGAAGCATCCGATGTCATAAACTACTTGACATCTCTCTCTTTATTTTGACGTCCATATTCTTATGGGTTTGCATTATCACAAACTTCATATCTGCATTGCTTTCAATATTGGAGGTCAAATTGACACGTTACCTACAACGAATAGAAATTCACAAATTTGAAGCCATGTGTCATATTTTTTACTTCTAGCTTTCTTGATTTTTGAATTTTCAGGGGCATGTCTCTGTACCTTGTTTGTCATTTTCTTGTGATGTATTACTCTTGATGCATGTTGCACAACATGGGTATTAGAATATGCTCATGGAACAATAATAAATTAATATTGTAGGAAGTAGCTTTGATTGATGATTTGTCCTGTTTTATGTTCTGCAGGGGAGATGTTGTTCAAGTAGACACATGGGTTAGCTCATCTGGGAAGAACGGTATGCGCCGTGACTGGCTGCTCCGTGACTGTAGTACTGGTGAAGTTCTTACTAGAGCCTCAAGGTTAGCAATTGTTCACTTGCTCAGCTGTCTTTGGGCCCTTGTTTTATGTATTTCTAAAAGGTTTTCTAGAATACTATGCTGTTTCGTTTTTGTTAACAATACCTTGTGGAATCATTTGGTAGAGCTTGAGTATTATTTTGAAAAATATTTGAGGACATGAATCATCAAATATTTCATATGCATACTGCCATACTCTTCTAGAGACCTAACACCCAAATAAACGTGAACTGCTTATTTTTGGGCTGATGCTATTTCGTGTTGGCGATCAAGAAAGTATTACCACTGGAAAATAAATAGTGAAAGTTAAAAACAAAGAATTGTTGGGGTTATATTATGTGGCATTGTGTCTCTGACAAATGCAATTCTGGTGATTAATTTGCAGTGTGTGGGTGATGATGAATAAACAAACAAGGAGGTTATCCAAAATGCCAGATGAAGTACGTACAGAAATAGGGCCGTACTTTGCGGACATTCCTCCTGTTATTGAAGAAGATGGGAGAAAGCTTTCCAAACTTGATGACAACACCGCTCAATACATCCGTACTGGTCTTACTGTAAGTTGCTCTTAACGTTATCATATATCTTTCCACTGTGGAAAGGTCCAAGAAAGATGGTCTTTGAGCTGCATAACTCACAGATATTTGGTGGTTTTCTTTTTGCATCATTCTTTTCTCTGATGATGAGTTGAATCTGCAGCCCAGGTGGAGTGATTTGGATGTCAACCAGCATGTAAACAATGTCAAATACATTGGCTGGATTCTTGAGGTAATGATTATTCGTCCACACCTATTCATTATCTACAACTATTCATTCTTGCCCATGATTGCTCCACTTATTCGTTGTTCTGCTTCCCCTTCTGTTTGTATTGGTACTTCGCCTTGTTCTTGGTTTGCATGGTCTTCCCATTGCCACATGTCTGCCCCTTATGATGTGCGTTTCATCTCCTTTTGCAAAAGAGGCTTGTAGAAGTTGGGGGGGGGGGGGGTATGCATGTCTTTGCGGTTCGCACCATATGCTCTTCAACACCCTCCCCCCCAAAAAAGAAAAAAAGGCCAGGGGGGAAATCCCAACAAAAGTGAACAGAACGGGAGGGGAATTAGGTATATGGGCGTGTTTTTGCATCCTGCATACTTATCTGGTTTTGGCTGTTGATTTCTCCTTGATCTGCTGATTCCTGTAATCAATCTCAAAGTGCAATTTCTTTTTGGGACTATGGGTAAGGGTCCTTATTTTTGTTCCCATGGGATGTTGATTTGCTAATTGCTAGTGCGGTTTGCCTTTCTTTATTAGCTATTTTGTTTTTGGTTAAGTTCATCCACAACTATCTCATACAAAGTACTATGAAGTTTAGCCTAGCCTCCGTGGCCCCATCTAGGAAACAGACCAAATCCTCGGAAACCAAATACTGTCTGTTTCCTACCATTGGGAATGATGAATGGAGTTGAAATTGGTAGAACGCTGGATACCCTCCTATGTGGGCTTTTGTGGGCAAGCATCAAATAATTTTTATATTGACTTTATCCACCAAACCCAACCAAACCACAGTTTCTTAGTACTTGGAAAAACTCCACTAGATCATATTTTAATGCATTCATTTGGCGTCCGCATCATATCTCATTTGTGCCTGTATACTATGTCTATGTTACTGGGACTGTAGCATAACTGTCTTAAACATGGATATGTATAGATTCTGAATTGCCTTTCTTTGGAATTATGCAATTTCTGAGTCCATAATGCCAGAATTTTGAGTAGAAACACAATGCTTTTTAGGGTTGACAGAAATCTATGTAGTTTAGGCTAGTGTGTAAGGCTGAATGTGCCTTAACCCTATACCGTGCCTAGGCGGAACTCTGAAGTATTCATTTGGTTTGAGTTGAGATATACAGTGGATCCTGATATAACTGTTGTCTGGCTGGCAGAGTGCTCCACTCGCAATACTGGAGAGCCACGAGCTTTCGAGCATGGTCTTGGAGTATCGGAGGGAGTGTGTAAGGGACAGCGTGGTCCAATCGCTGACTGCTGTCTCAGGCACTGATGTCGGGGATCTGATGGATGCCGGGCACGTTGAGTGCCAGCACTTGCTCCGACTGGAGGACGGGGCTGAGGTTGTGAGGGGGAGGACTGAATGGAGGCCCAAGCACGCCATAAACTTCGGCAAGTTGGGCCAAGCTCCGGCTGAGAGTGCCTAGTTCTTCCGGACATCTCTGTTTCACTGTCCTTCCTCTATATTCATGTGCAGAATCAAATCTCGACTCTTGAGTTCGGATTCATATATGCTTTTCTTCCTCTTCCTTCATGCCCCTTCTTTCGTTTGGTTTGATATCCCCCCCCCCCCCCCCCCCCCCCCCTTTTTTGCTTCTATATATTGTTCTTTATCGCCAGTGAGGTGCTAAATGAATCTGTAAAACCCCAATGTAATTAGCTTTTGATGTGTATCTTCATCTTCATCATTATGATTATGGTAGGACATTCAAAAACAGGGAAAATAGGTAATATGTTTGTTCTTTAACTTGTATTCTTTGTTATGTTAGGGCCTTCCCATGTTTATCTCCTCTTTAAAGACCATTATCTATGTAAGTAGGCATTTTTCATTGTTGGACTTTGTGTGTGTTGCATTATACTCTTTACCCACAATTGTTGCGCCATAAACAAGCCAAGCTTGAGGTTAGCTTGTATCTTTAGGCTAAGCTAAAGATCCGAGTTGAGCTAGTGTTCGTGTTCAACAGTCAGGTCCACACTAGGGTTAGTCTCGAGTTCAACTAGGTTTAAAAACAGTATCTAGTACTACATGAAAATTGAAACATAATCGACTAGATTACAATTTTGACCAAAATGTTCCAATGTTTATTCTTAAGTCTCAAAGGCCCTATGTCCTATACAAGTGCATATCGATACTGGTAACACGTCTTAACTTAAGGCTTTTCGAGGTTTTTTTGAGGTGAATAGTTATAAACAGTAATTCAAAAGGCGATTTATTGCAAAATTTCTGAATTTGCAACTGATCATATCGAGGGTACATGCCTGTATAGTCAAGGATTACCAGCAATCCTTGTACCAAGCTATAATGAATTAATGAGTTAGAAAATTAGTTGGCTTATATTTTTGGTCCCCTTGAATAAATCAATACCACGGCCCATATTTTATTTATAATTTTTCTACCTGAAAAAAAAAAGTAATGATAGAAAAAAGTAGACTTTAAAAAAAAAAAAGAAAATTCATCCTAGCATTCACCTGCAGCTATCATACAGGCTGGTTTTTGTTAAGTTGCTTCTGTAACATATTTCTGTCCCCAACGCATAAATTTTCCACCTAAAAACATTAAAAAAAAAAAAGAAGAAGAAAAAAAAAAAGACAAAAGACAGCATTAGAGTGGGCCCAGACCCGCTTTTTAGGTGGGCCCATTATCAGGACAAATGGGCTTGGTTTCAGTCAGGCTGGTCCACCTCGATTCCCTCACTCGCACGGCAACTGTTTTTGTTGTAACTTATTCTCCTTTTCTTCTTTTGTTTTTAAGGGGAGGGGGGGGGGGATGCCTTGCTATAATGAGCCATGCCGCCATGGCAATCAGTATAAAAAAGATACATAATAAGTTAAAGTTGGGTAATAGATCAGTTCGGGTTGACCCATTTAATAAAGAATTAATTTTATATCATCTTTGCAAATAGTTTAGATATACTCAAAATTGAAAAATAATATGTTTTCAAGCTAAACGTTCAAATTATATCGACTTTGAGTCGAAATTGATTTAATTTTGTGTCGGATTTGGATTTCTCTTAGTAATTTCAGGTTGGATTCTGGCCGGATTATCGTGCTGGATCAGACTTTTTCAGCTCTAATTATGAGCTGAATATATCAATGCTTTCTAAAGAAAAGAATGAAAATATCAAAATAAATCATCTCCTCCAAAAGTTAATATAAAATATATTATTCATCAACTCTACACTTAATTGTAGCATTTGCTACTAATTGTATTCTTCAATATCAGTATGTTCTCTTTCAATAGTGAAAAGTTACAATCAACTTCGTAAAGTAGGTATCTATTTAACATAATATAAAAATTATTAGAACTCGTATATCGTTATGTGTTGCATTAACAAAAATTTTTGACTTTTACAAAGGCTGTGTTTGGCAACAACATTTTGAATAGCATTTAGCATTTTGATCAATTCAATATACTAATAAGTCAATTTCTAGTGTTCTGTAGCCTAACATTTGGATTAATTTATCCTTTGGCATTTAAAGTTAGCATTTCATATTTTTGACAAAAAAAAACTCTTTGGAAATCTTATCTTTGGAAACTATCTAAATCCGTTTATGTCAATTTACATTGATTAGCTAACCCAATGCTTAAATTTACCGAATACATTTGTTTTAACCGCTCATCTAAATTGCTATCCCCTGTCCGCTAAATAAAAATCGCTATGAACCACCTAATTCACTAATTTTACCAAAAGGTCAAAATGAAATTTATTTTTGAATAAGACATAAAACGGCTACTTTAATATTTGTAAACTAAATAAAAGAGTAAATGATGAGAAAAATGAAACTTGTCACCAACAATATTTGTCTGATGGCAGCTTGTTATTGAATAGATGAAGGTGGTTAGAGTTGCCTTTCCATGGGAGAGACTAGATGAGAGACTAAATCATCATGATGTGAAATTAATTGTGCTTAAGTTTTATTTGTTTATTTTTTATGATGTGTTTCCTTGGATCATCATATTTAAATACATAGTTTGTAAAAGCTGATAATAACATCATTATTTCAATTCTTCTACCTTGACAAATAAGTACATTGTTCATGACATCAACTTACATTTATCTTTAAAAATGTAAAGAAATAATTAATTATTTTTTTTTAGAGGAGAATCGCCTAGTCGTGTATTACTTACTATTTCCCAAAAAAAAAGATAAAAAAAATGAAGAAACAATTATCCCACTTATATTTTGTGATGGTAACATAACAGTAGATTAAACAGCTAAATTGATCTTACTATGTAATAGTTAATCATTACTAAAACAACTAACATTGGTGAATATAACCTATTATCTATTAACCTTTATTTTTTTCCACTTTCACCCCTTGTGGGGAATTTTTTTCATATTCTTATGGATAATAGAATACTTAAGAGAAAAGTTACCAACTGCATTTTCATGAACTCACCTCACTAAAAACGAAAAATATTTAATTGATTTAGGGACCATTATATAAATTTGCATATCTTGAGCCATAAAAAAAAAATCATCAATACAAGTTGGACCAACAGTTTGGAGTTTCCTGATTTAAGGGAAAAAATAAAAAAAATAAAAATTCCAAGTCTTACTTTCGACATAATCTCATATGCATAATTACAACCTTGCCTTTATAATCTATAACAGAATAGCTAAATAAATCTTTGACACAAAGTTTGGGTGTAAAAGAAGACACCATAGCTAGCCGTAGATCATAATGTATTAATTAGTTTAATTTTATGATCTATATGCATTCTTTTATTGCATTATTTTTCAAGAGGAATGGAATCTTTGGATAGATTCATGATTGACTTTTTTTTGAGAGATAACTTGTAATTATCATACATATATATATATATATATATATATATATATATGTGTGTGTGTGTGTGTGTGTGTGTGTGTGTGTGTGTGTGTGTGTGTGTGTGTGTGTACACACACACATATATATTAGATTTGATCAAATTGAGGGTTGGGTCATGAGGGTTGGCATATCGAATGTTTTCGACCCTGACCCTATCTGATCCTCATGTCGGTCGGCATACCCTTGACCCTAACCCTAACCCTGACCTCTCGGGTGCCCTTGGGTTATTGGGTCATACCCAACCCTGAAACCTTCCCTATATATATATAGAAATTTCTAATGAGATTTTTCGCTAGTTTTTTTCACTAAGTTTCCTTTTTATTATAAAATTTCAACATTACATATCCCACGGAATAAAAGGCCAAACGATAATATATTGTTCTAATAAAATGTATCGCAACTATAAATATTCTAATGCATAATTTAGTGATTAAAACGATTAGTTCATTAAAATGACTGCTCCAAACATCAGAGATGACACGTTAAAAAGTTATGAACTAGTGAAATTTGGAGAAGTGAATGAGGGGGACGGTTAAGAGAAGATGAAAAGTAGAAACCGAAAAGGTTTTGAAGAAATGAAACCTAAAGTACCTTGTTTTAATTTTAAATTTTTATTTTTTTAAAAAAAAATGATGGTCAGTGGGGCAGGCTAAAGGCAAAAACTTATTTAATAAATGTTTGAAGGTTGCAACAAGATTCTTCCATGGTGGCAAGAAAGGTTGTATTCGTTTTAGTCAAATATACATTATAGGTTTTGAATGACACCTTAACATTTAATATATTTGTCCCTTTCTCACGTGGAAAAAAAAATCCTTTTTTAAAAAATGATATATGGGTAAAGATTGAGTGTAATCATTCATATGCAATTTTGAAATGATACCTCCATAAATTTTCTGTTAGGTACGTTTTGTTGTTGTTGTTGTTGTTGAAAGGGTAAGTACAAGTCAACATTAATCAACACTAAAGGATTCTACTATGTAGTCATTAGTAATAATACATGAAAATTAGGGGGAAGGAGATTAGAAAAAGGTAGCTTTAGGCCTAGTCAAACATCTTAGTTTGACAATCCAGTCAATTGCCATGTACATGCTTAATTGAGTAATGTAGGAAAAATGGAAGCGCAGCGATCTAATATCATGTACCAACATCTGAATTCTTCATGAAAAACACATGGTACCCTGACCTGCCTAGATAGTTAGTCGATTGTCGCTCTCAATTTGAATGTGACTAATCTGTACCTCTAATGCCACTTTAAAACCGTCTCACATAGATGTAACTTCATATACAATCTTAGGTGCGTCGTACATAGATCTAGACTTTTGGCATAAGTGTAAAAGCTAACCAATCACCTAAATAAATTATCTACAATGGCATGTTGTAATAATTTTCATGGATGCTCTATACGTCTTGGATAAAACTTGGAAAATACTCTAACGGCACAAAATTCCGAATAATAATCAAGTTGTCACCTTCAATAAATAGACAGACATCATAAATAATTGGCTTTATTTCTTGAAGAATCCATTTTCCTCATGTATTACCTTCTATTAGACAAAAATCTCTCTGATATCACTCTTTAGATATTAATATGGAGCAATTAATTAGTGGAACCGAATAGGATGACAAATAATCAAGAATAACTAAAACAATATCAATGCTAATATAGGAGGAGACCATATTTAACGTAGAAAAACTAAATCGAGAAAAATCACAAGTGGCGAGAAGCGTAACAAATTCACTATATGAGAGAGAGTATCACGAACAATCTCAACCACACAAGAAATCATACCAAAAGAATGATAACGTACAATTCACATTCAAACTCTTAAACACAAAATTCTTCTCTCACCCACAAAGGACTCCTAACGTGCCAAGAGGTATGCACAACAAAACGACCACAAAGAGCCTAAACGGCACCTCAAATGCCCATAAAGTGCTCCAAACACTCGCATCAAACGAGATTGAATAACTTAGTAAATGTGTAGAAGTTCCAAAGGTACCAAGAAGTAACCCTAACTGCAAACATGCGTCTTGATCACGAACAATCATCTTTCCAATAGAAAGAAAAAGATCTTCTAACCCAAAATATAAAAACAAAAAAATTTCATAAAACAAAAGATCGAGTTCCAACCGCACAAATTGAGCCTCATGTGTCAAGCAATATATTTCAAAAAAGGAAACAATTTAGTTATTTTCAAAACCGATAAAGAAATTTGGGACAAATCTCAACACTTTCACTACCAAATTGATGTACCTTCTAGACTCAGAACTCTTTACAAATACTAATTAAGGATGCAGGTTTTTCAAAAGAAGTCAAGGCTAACAACATATTCCTATTCACATTAACAATGCTACTCCCAAAGGAAATTTGGGATCAAAAATTTTCAACAACCTTATGAAGAAATGATGGTCATAACTCATAAGTTAAGGCCATAAAAGCCTCCAAATACTGTTGGGAATGGCCCAAAAACTCTACAATTATTTGGTAGTTATAAAATCAAAAGCAAAATAAAAGACTTTTTTCGCACCATAATTATGATGATTGTGATTGTAGAGAACATTGGTAAACAAGCTCAACTGAGATCACATATTTCACGGGATCGAAATATCTTAGATGACAGAAGACATGAGTGCAAGATGGGAAAAAAAAGAGGACAGCCCGATGCACAAGCATCTCGCGTTTATGCAGGGCGGGAAAATAAGTGTGCAGAAAATTCTCTCGTGCCTCTAGTGAGATTTGAACTCATACATATTAGCTCCAATTTACATATCTTAAATGAAATTTACAATGATTATTGTTATTACTGTACTAGCAATAGTATGCACTATTATTGCCCAAGAGCGTATGCAATATAATTGCCCTTAGTTTCTTTTGTTTCATATCTGATTTTACTCTTGACTTTTGACCTAATCACTGCATCATTTTACCTAACCGCTTTAATACTCATTTCAATGAGTGTATAATAGTTCTATATTTTCAAAAATGCTATTTTCAATTTGGCATTTAAAGCTACTCGAATTTTGGACACATTTGGTTCCAATTTTTCAATTCATTTGTTAAGAAGGTAACTGTTAACATCAAGATAGTAGCGTAATTAATGATGCATATTTGAACCAACACAGGTTGGTTGAATTGGTTCGACAGCTGTTCTCGTTAAGTAAGGTCTCGGGTTTGAGTTTTGTGAATAAAGAAAATATATGATGGGAGAGTTGTATCTTTTATTGGGTCAACAGTAGCTCGACTCTAGTGAAACGGAATATTTAAGACCAAAAGAAAAAAAAAGATGTACATGTGAGTCTCGGGTTCCCCATACATGGATAGGTGCCACAAGTTAATTAGTGTATGAACTGGCTAATATCCATGCACGTCTTCATCTTGTGCTTAATTACTCCACATTAGCTACGTGTAACACCGCTATGGAATAAACTAAATTTGATGTAAGCCAAGTAACGTAGCCAACTATGAGATATGGAATTGACAATTAAAGGAAAGTAGTTAAGGGCCATGCATGGTCTTGCATGAAAAAGGGTAATGCCCGTGCATGGGATCTTTCCTATAACGTGCTTGACCGCTTGCACATGAATTATGCGTAAAACCCTAAAACATTAAACAGTGCCCATATTTTATTGGCTGGCTCACCTACATATCTCTACACAACTTATTAGCCGAAA
>JACYFF010031955.1:115255207-115323797 GCA_017589665.1 Selenicereus undatus | reverse complement strand
GGTCAACCATTTTTTGGTCAAATATGCTCATCATGCCAAAACAAGCAACTTTTTAGAAAATTTCAGGTCGGGTATGGTTCGGTTCGGGTCAATTTGGGTTTCGGGTCCACTTTCGGGTGAGCATATTTCGGGTGTCGGGTCGGGTATGGGTCCGGGTCTGTCGGGTCGGGTTTCGGGTCAATTTTGCCATGTTATATATATATATATATATATATATATATATATATATATATATATGATAATAGTAGTACATGTTCTTGGTAATATTTAATGATTTGCCTGAATAACAGCTATTAGGACATAGTCCATTACTGCCGAAGTGGTATATCCCGTGGTATCTGGCAAAATTTTCCATTAAAATGTGTGATCCAAACAAAATTCAAGGCTCAGAAGTAAAGACTTCCAATAGGCAAGTTTCTTTCTTGCAGATTCTACAAATAATTTCAGGACTGGCAAAAAGAATTTAGGTTTCACTTCTTAATGACTTTGTTCATTTCTCAATGGCTTTGTTCACTTAGTCGTCTTTGGAAATTTCGGATTAAAACATTTTCTTTTGAATCTGCCAATCTACAAAATATTTCAACCAGGGTAATTATGATAGATAATAGGTATGTGCAAGACTCCCAAGTAAACCATATGGCCACTAGGAGTATGGCCAACTGTTTTTTTTTTGGATAAAGAAAATGTAATATATTAATATAAAAAGATCAAATGATCAGTCGTACAATGAGTATCATATAAAAAGATCAAATGATTAGTCGGTCACATCAAAAGAGGAAGAGGTAAACTTTCTATTATCTTAAAAGTAGAGAATTTTGATGAAATTTTCTTTCAAAAAAGGTCTTAGAACATTCGCCATGGTGTCGCAGACTCGCAGATGATGGCCTCTAACTCTTTAAGCATTGTAATCCAAATCCTGGGACCATACTGAAGACTCCCACCCAGGATTACCCTAATTTCCAGAGATGTGGTTACTGTTGGACCCTTAATTAAATCCTTGATTGCTTACTAAACTATAGAAAGCAAAACTATAGTACGTTAAGTGAGGAATTTTACTTTAGTTTGCTATATATATACCAAGCTCTAGCAAGTTCATGGCTTCATGGACTACAAAGACAATCACCCATTAAGACTTGTAGAACCCATGCAATTTCGCACCTTGGTATTAATGACTTCAAAATTGAACTCATTTGCTTCAAATACTAATGCAAACAACAAAGAACGGTTTATTCAATGACTTTTAGAACCCATATAATTTCGCACTTCAACATCGACAGCATCCTCGACTGTATGGCTATAGGAATCATGTACTGAGATCTAGAGGAAGATGCAAATGAGACCATTGTAGTCAACAAAGTTGGGGAATTTTAGAACATTGAAGCAGGAGTAAGAGGTATTTGGCTGATTGACAAGCTTCTTGAGACCCACAAAATGAGGGCTACAATTATTACTATACACAATTCAATGGGGCTCATGTAGGTAATTTAGGATTACCTGGATGCGGAAATTCGATTGCCCGGATCTGATGCTTGCTCGACTGCTACCTACGAAAACCGGTGGCTACCAGAGTCACCAATAAGTCACACTCCAAACTCGAGCCTCTGGGATGACAGTGAGAGGGATCGACAGAGATAATTTGGAAAGTATTCTAATATTGCTTGAAAATACCTTTTCTGTGTATGTCACTTACACAAACACACATGTTTATATCCTTAAACTGAATCAGGATATAATTACTGATTAATACACAATTAATTCGCTATGTAACTGCCAAATCAAATAGGTGATTACGGCCATTATGCTTGTGTGACCGTTACTGGTCAATAGCTCCCCCTCGGTCACACAGACCTCATATCTCTCTTTCAACATATTCTCTCATGCTTCATACTAGGAATGGAGCGTGCGACCAAAATTGACAAGTAGTGTTATATCAAGTTATCGTCCAACTAACATAATACTTTCACGAAAATGCGATATCCCAAAAATATCCCAAAACATCACCAGTGGCATCTTTAGTCCCTTATGCCTGATATATCTTATGATTATGTTCTCAACATAATCGCCCGGGCTGATATAGTGATGGTGGATAGATTTTCCTTAAACACTCATGAAATTTCATCTTAATTTAATTGCTTTCTTAACGTGTTCTCACTGAACCGTATACACCGTGGCTCTTGAGAATCACATTAAAGTAGCATCATTAAGCTTTGACTTAATATCATAGCTTTAAGTCAAAGGGTCATCGTCCATAGGGTCACACAATGACAAGTGAAAGGGAATTCAGTCGTCACCCCACATATGGGTCGTCTTACAAGCACACACAGTATGAGATGCGTGTCACGGCATATCTCCCACTTAGCTGGGTTCGTCACTCTTTATGTCGTGCGAATCTTCAGTCTAGATTTTCACTCAAAAATCTAACCTGAGCCACTAGATCAACATACTGAATGTTGGTCTTGACACTCAAGATTCGGCTTTTAAGGCTTCTATATGAAAACTTATTTCATACTCGACTCCCTTGAGTCTCATCTTAGTCTTACTAAGGCGACTATATTCATTCCACTCACACACTTCCAGTGTGAGTAATCAATATTGCACACCTAGTGCTAATATGATTACGTCTCATCCTGTCCGCTACTGAAGCGTCAGGGCGATTGTATGTGTGACTAGGTCAATCAGAAGCCTGTGACATTTCAATATGCCTAACATACAACAATGGGCATCATGCTCATAGAAGAAAACATGTCCATCACGTAACAGAACATGTTTAGATGCCAAACCTTATGAAATCCAAAACTCAACCAATGAGTTTTGGACACATCACTAGGAATGGGTTTAGTTAAGGGAACATAATCACCTTATTAGGTTGTATATATATACCCAATGACAATGCTTTTTGTCTATATGGTACAAGATACACAATCTACCTCCATAGCCGACATTGTTGTGCAACTGTGCTTCTTTGCCGCACCATGACATGGCTCTCCCACTCAGGGTGAAGACATGTCCTGAGGTTAACTTAGACTTATCCGAGTTACTACCCCAATCAAAATTTGAGCTTCCTCTCAATTTGAGGTTTGCTCCTTGATAGCAAAACGCTGAGTTATCAATACCACGAAGGTAGCATTCGATTCTCCTGATGACTTGTCAATCAGGAAGCCTTGGGTTACTTTGATAACGACTTATCAAATTATCCGCAAAACAATATCAGGTCATGTACATAACATGACTTTCATTAAGCTTACTATGATACTAGGGTTAAGGACATTTGTTCATTATCTATATTTTGTCATATGTTTTAGAACATTGAGCAAGACTCAGGGCTGGGCCCTTCTCAACTGGAGTATCTACGGGGTAGGAATTATAAACCCAAAAGTTGTTCCAAGTCATTTTGACGCATGCTTCTTTGGACAGTTTTGGATTATTTCCACTCCTAGGATATATCTAGTTTCACCCGTGTCCTTTGTCTCAAAGACATGGGATAACTACCTTTTAGTAGCTTGGATCATCTCCAAGTTGTTCCCTAGTTAATAGTATGTTATCAACATAAGGAATGTAATCCCTATGTTGATCTTTCAACATACACAATGGTCACATGTGGATCTTTTAAGATGACACACATTGTCCTCTTATCCCTTTGATACAAAATCAATGCGTTGGTCCATATAAATATCTTTCTCAATGTCACTATTGAGAAAGACAACCTTTACGTCCATTTCGAAGAACTCAAAGTCCGAATGGGCAACCAGGGCTAGGAGTATTCGGGCTTGAACTTATCAATTAAACTATCCACCCGTTGTTTTATCTTGAAGACTTACATCGGGGTGGAGTTTCAATGAGTTTTTAAACCCTATCAGTGAGTCCATCTCATTCCTTATTGCATTCAATCACTCTTTGTAATTTGGTGAACCAACTGTCTCTTGACAGGAGGTAGATCCCTCAACTCCCAAGGGATGTGCATAGGAATATTTCCTCTTCAATTTGAAAATATCGTCGAGGAATTCATCCACGCTCAATTCTTGGGATCCTGAGACCTTCATTATTTGTCTGCCTATGTGGAAAAACCCTCCCCCTTTCTCTAAGAGGTATGGGACCAAGAGTTTCTCCGCCTTTCTCTAAGAGGTATCGAATCCTGATTATGTAGAGAAGATTACTCCCACTATCCATTGGAGGTGGGATCCTAAACGTGAGGGCTAACTACATGTTCAGGAATGACTGTCCTCAACGTTTGGAGATTGAGGACGAATCTCATTCTCCTTAACAGACAAACCTTTACCATTCCTATCAAATAAGGAAGGTGTACCACCCTCGGTGACTTAGTGAGAATTCAAATCCTCCCCCTCACCGAGAGGTGGTTGAAGGTCTTATTATAACGTATACAAATTGAGGCCCTTTTAAATTTCACCAAATGCTAAGAAACTCATCCTTAAGAAAATCAACATTGCGGGATTTTGTTTCACAAAGAAAATATTTACGATCTCAATTGGTTCAAAGAGTTTTTAATACTTCGTCCCGATTAAGTCCTACTACCGTTATAAAGTATACGAATACATCGAACACTTAATAACAATGAGATAGTAGGTACACTTACCTATATCATGAATATATATGGCTCCATGATACGCTTTCATATTCATGGACCTGCAAATGTCTAAAGTGAACGAATGCTAAGGGATTTGATGCCCTTGAAACCTTACAAAAGGGATTTCTTATTGCGTTACTAGCTAGACATAACTCACATTTTGCACCTCAAGCCTAGTGAGTTGGTCTTAAAAGGCCATCTTTAGCTAGTTATCTCTATCTTGACCCTTATGGTCAAATCGAGCATGCCTAAAACAGAGTAAAAAATGTGACAAGGATGGAAGATGTTCTTTTTCGTCCATTGAAAAAACCTTGCAATGTGACATGGCCAAACAAATCATCATGTCATGTGATGCCTAAGACATCTAGATGAAAATTAAAGAAAACTAAACTTAGGGATAGAAGACACAAGGAAGCATAGCACCCTAGGTGCATAAAGAGTGTTTGGGAAGAGACAACGTAATCCCTTCAAGGGGCCTTGAATGATTCGTCTTTAATTCAAGGACACCTTTTTCATCATCGTTACCTAAAACGACAATTCGTGAATCCACCGGGTAGTAGTGAAAATTCATAGAGATCAATTCAATCTCGAAATATGCGCTTGGTTGCTCCCGTATCTACGATCCACTTAGGATCCCGGTTAGCAACAAATGTTTGAGAGCGCACACATTATCCAGGAGGGGCTGTGGAAGGAAGTACTTTAATCGACTTAGAACAATCCTAAGTATAAGATGCCTAATTTTCACAATCATAGCACTCACACATGCTATATGCTTCTCTTTATTATTGTTATGTTTCCTCAATTCTCATCAAATCTCACTCTCCACACAAACCACAAATTATATAGTAGTATCAGGTCTATAGATCCGATCACCCAGTGTTGTCATGTATTGTAATTTGTTCTAATTTTCTACAACTTATCCCATATTTCTATGATCCTTATTGTTTAAAAAAAATAAATTCTTCCACTAAAATGCACATCACTAGGTCTAGACCCATGCCCGTTATATAATTCAATCAAAAAGAGTAAATAAATGAATAAAACATGGAAGAAAGGGAGAAGCAATAATATACGTTGTACCCTAGACTCTTCAGCAAATGTAATGCCTTGAGGTACACCGTTGTAAATCATAGGAGTTCAATGACAATACTGCTTTTAAATACTGTTGGACTAATTTTGTTCAATCTCAAAATAAACAATATGGTGACACCTAACACAAAATAAAATTCACGGACACTATAATTAAATCGATAGGAATCACCCTATTGACAAAAGAATTCAGTCAAATCGAATTGAATTTAATCGAATCCAGCGAGCCACGTCCAAGCAAAGTGTTACGTTTGTAACACTAGAAGTAAATTTGGCTTTTGATGATATCCCTCGGAAAATTTCATAGGAATGGCTCGATCTCGCTAGAAGGATTTGCTAAACACCAGCCACACATGGCCTCATCCTCCTCCAGCTTGAACACACTGCAACGGCGGGAAGTCTTCTTCTCACTTTCTCTCTCCAACTGTAAGTGCTTCTCACCTCCAGCTAATTCTCTCCCCTCATCATCTCTTCCCCTTGCATTTCCCTCTTCCAGACACACACTTCCCCCCAAACTATCTCTCTTCTTTGTGGTTAAACCCCCTGTAACTGTCATATGTTCAGTGAATAACAATAGAAGCTTTGCTTTCGCTTGGTTGGATAACAATAATTCTTCTGTTGCTACTAACAATTATAGAAGAACTAGTAAAAATGTCAGTTCTGGGTATTCTTCGTGTGGGTTTGATGAAGAGAGGCTACTGAGGAATTTTGTTAGGGGCGAAGGTAGTGACTTAGTTGTGGAGGAGCAAATTGAGAAAGGGTTTGTAAATGACGGAACGACCAGTCGAAGAAGTCATTTTGGGAAGAGAAATGAAAAGGGTTCTAGGATTTCTTCATCTAGGTGGATTAATAAAAGGGGAGGGAGTGAAATGAAGGAAAATATGGAGAAAGTGCCAGTAACCAATAATGGGTATGCTAGAAGAGGGTTGGATTATGAAATTGCAAGCCAAAAGGATTCTGGGTTTTCTTCTAAAAGGCTCAAAGTTGCCAATTCAGGCAGTATTGTTGATGAAAATGTGCATAGACAATCCATCAAAGACAATAATTCTAAGAATGAGGTAAACTGGAGCAAGGAAATAGAGAAATTGTTAAATAAGAATTCATCAAAGTTGAAACCGAGGGTGGGGCTGGATATGTGCTCAAAAAAAGGGGATGTCATGGGTGCGATTTCTCTGTATGATTTGGCTGTAAAGCGAGGTGTAAAGCTGGGACGGTACGAATATACTGTGCTCTTGTATTTATGCTCTTCTGCAGCTATGGGGGTCATTTGTCCTGCTAAAAGCGGTAGCAGCAGCAGAAGTAGTAGTAGTACTAGTACTAGGAGTTCGTATACGGTGGCCTCGCAAAGTTTGGGTGGACCAAGTGATTCAGTCGATGATGATACAGATGATGATGATGGTTCTTTCTATATGAAAGATCAAGGTCCAAAGCCAGAAGTGGTTGAAATTAAAGTGAGTGATGATGTAAAGAAGTATGCACTTGAAAGAGGGTTTGAAATTTATCAGAGAATGTGTTCTGATAAGGTTCAGATGAATGAGGCAGCACTGACTTCTGTTGCTAGAATGGCAATGGCTATGGGCAATGGGGACATGGCCTTTGACATGGTTAAGCAAATGAAGGAAATGCAGATAAGCCCTAAGTTGCGGTCCTATGGTCCCGCTCTATCAGTCTTCTCCAGCAATGGAGATATTGAGAAAGCGTTTGACGTAGAAAAACATATGTTAGAGAATGGTGTCCGTCCAGAAGAGCCTGAACTGGAGGCCCTCCTCAGATTAAGTGTCCAAGCTGGTAAAGCTGATAAGGTTTATTATTTGCTGCATAAGCTAAGAACAACTGTAAGGTCTGTCTCGCCTTCTACTGCAGATTTGATTGAAAAATGGTTTAAAGGGAAACATGCATTTAGAGTAGGGAAAAGGAAATGGGATCCTGAAATGTTAGCCCAAACAATGGAAAATGTTGGTGGAGGGTGGCATGGCCAGGGCTGGTTAGGCAAAGGAAAATGGATTGTCTCACGAACATCTGTTGGAGCTGATAACATGTGTAAGTGCTGTGGGGAAAAGTTGGCCTTGATTGACCTTGATCCCCAGGAAACAGAGAGGTTTGCTGAATCCGTTGCTTCCTTAGCGATAAAGAGAGAGAGGAGTTCAAGCTTTCAGAAGTTTCAAGTATGGGACTCTTAGCAAATTTTGTTTTCCTTTCTTAAGTGGTTTACATTCAGCCTCATTGATGGAGAATATTATTGACAGAGGTGGCTAGACTACTATGGCCCATTTGAGGCAGTTGTAGATGCGGCTAATGTTGGTCTCTTCAGTCACGGGATATTCGAGCCCTCCGAGGCAAGTATATCTTTAAGCTAATTCTTCTGTGTTGAGGGGAGCTCCACTTTTTGTTCTGCATTCTTTCTCTTTTCCTTTAGATTTCATATCACTTTTACATATATATCATGATGTTTGTAGGTCAATCTTGTTGCGAATGGGTTACGGCATATGCTTCCCTCAAGAAAGTGGCCACTTATCATTCTCCATAATAAGCGGCTCACTGGAAACGAGATGAATCTACCTGCTAATAAAGCATTTGTGGAAAGGTGGAAGAAGGTTGATGCTCTTTATGCTACACCTACCGGATCAAATGATGACTGGTGAGTTAGTTGTTTATGGACTCATATACTTAATCCTAAATAGGATATGTACGTTGTGCTTTTTACGTGTACTATATCTTCAGCTGACAACTGGTTCTTCAGGTACTGGTTGTATGCAGCCATGAAGTTCAAGTGCCTACTCGTGACCAATGATGAGATGCGGGATCATATGTTGCAGCTCTTAGGGACAGATTTCTTTCCAAAATGGAAAGAAAGGCATCAGGTAAGTGAAGCTCAATAAACTCAGAGTACTTATATATCAGGGTTGCAGTCTACTTTAATGTGTTCTAGGAATTGGTGAATGACTATTTTGTATAGGCTTGTTTAGACACTAAGGTAACCCCAAAAACATCTTTCTGTGCATTTGATTCCTCTCCCGTCCTGAGGGGTCAAGTTGGTGCTTCTTAAAGTATTAAAGTGGTCTGTTCTCTAGTAAATTCTGCTTTGCTTTTTGTATGCCTTTCTGAATTCAGCATTTCTGACTTAATGTGTCGTTGTTGGAAGGTTCGGTTTAGCTTCTCAGAAAGGGGGCCTGTATTTCAGATGCCACCACGATGTTCTGTTGTAATCCAAGTGAGACCACGAGTTCTAGTGTTCTCCATCTATTTGCGCTCAGCAGTGCATATATTCAAAGTTGTATGACTTAACTGCTTATTTTTTTGAATTTTAACAGGAGTCAGAAAGGGGCCATTGGCATATTCCCATTGCTTCAGAAAACCAATCTGAAGGGGATAGAATATGGTTGTGCGTTACACGTCCGAAGTCACTGGATCACACGGCTAGTGCAAATTCAGCAAAAGGTAATGTGTAACGGGTGTAGTTCTCATAGAAACATTTTACTAGTCTTTGAGGAGCTAAGCTACTAAAAATTTTGAGTGTAAATATGCTATTAGTTTGGTGCTTCAGTGGTTCGTTCTATGACTCCTTATTCATCCTTGTACTTGAGAATCCACAATAACTGCATGCGCAAATGTGGATTTGGCTGAAACAAGTTCTAGCATGGTCCAACCCTACATGTGGCATAATTGCGGATCTCCTTAAGGATAACGATTGATGTGCATAAAAGATCTAATATCCATGGCATAATGGGAGTATTGGTGATGTCATGAAGGTCTATTGCACTTTTGCTTAAGGTGTCCTCTTTGAAGCCGTGAAGTTCCCTGCCTTAATTTCTTAGTGTCCAGTATACTCCTTTGTGACTATAAATTTCACTTAACTAGTGGACCTTGCTTCCTAACCTTGGTCTCCTCCACAGTTCAGGCGGTCAGGCCCTTATTTTGATTACCATTTCCACAGTGCTGGGGATATAATCTACACGTGGGTCCTCATTGCAATGTGCCAGCCTTAGAGTTATCCCTTCTGTTGGCATACTTAACTGCGTTCACAATGATGCCTACTAGTCATGTCGCTTGAAGTCTTCTGAAGTAATGGCTCTTGAGCCTACACCAAACATACCTTTGCCCTGCAGAATTATGGGCTAACAGGGTAAATGTGACCTATGTAAATCTTACATCAGGCTGGTCTACAGTCTGGAAAAAGCAGCAAAAGTTTATTGCTTAAGAACTAATATTAAATTATTAGTTGGTAAAATCTTTAGCCCAACTGGCTAAAGCAATGAACTGACCCTGACAAACCTGCTGGAGGGGGTAGCAACAAGGGAACACAAAATGGCAGTGCGAGATCTAGAGCCTTTTGCAGTTTCAGATCTAGTGATACTTTAAAAAAACTTTTAACTCAGGATGATCAAATTTGGATAACCTAGTGAACTTAGAATATTTCCTACTGTTTTCAGCCCTATTTGAGGTTAATGATGGCCTTGCTGTGCATGGCCTAGTTTCGGATGTTGTAATATTCTTTAGTGCATTTGTTTCGATTAGATCCTAAAGACGATGTCATCTTTGACAAGAAATGTGGACCCTCTAGTCCTCATCCTCAACTTCAGGTGAGGGCTCAATCAGCCTGCTCGTAGCAAGACGAAAACTGAGGAACTAGGCGTCAAAGGCCATGGATATCTCAGAGCTGTCCTTCCAAAATCAGATGCATCAATATCAAATCATATACCCATCTGGAATTCTATACAGCTGAGATGCTAGGTGGCTGCGTGACGGACTTTCATATTTGACACGGCATAACATGATCATTCAGTACAGTTGAGGATTTGCTGATGCCTTTTCCTCTGGATGAACAATGTTGCTGCCTTTCACTGTGCAATGTGAAGAATCTTGTGCATCCACAGAGTAAGGTTTATATTTACCCCTTTCATATGCCGGTGATCATAGCCTGTGTGGCTGAGATTATCTCTTGGAGCTTGTTCGACAAAGGAAATTTGGAAGAAGAAAAGGGCAACTAGGAATCATCAGCCGGGCAACATGACAATATCATAGTTAACTAGGATTGCGGTTGTGGATCTTCCAGGTACTGGATCACAATATAGGAATGCAATGGCTACTTAGGTACACTGATTTAGTCTAGTTTAACTTAGGCTTTTGAAACGGGACTGTGGTCTGCAATTGCCCAAACTGAATGTGGTTCACAGGAGATTTGAGTGATCCACTGATATGCATGACAAATACGTGTGTGACATTTTGACTTGTGAAGGCCTTGATTCTTGTGTATGTGTTGGCACAATTTGCTTCCATGAAAGTGGTTCTCTGGTGTCCCAAAAGATTGGTCAATTATAGTATTAGTCCTTTAGTTTTTATTCCTAAGGAGCTCGAGGCTGTTTACTTACATGACCTAACAAAGTTGGCCTCTTTTGATGTCCAAGAGACAAGCATCATCATCATGCCATTCAAGATTTCAAAGATTGTTCAGGATGGGCTTTGTGTTTAGACGGAACTTCTCTATTCAGTCGTATGAGATAGCAGCATATCAAACAGCGTCTATAGAGATGTTAATGAACAATTTACGGGTACAAAGTTGAAGAGATTGGAAAATGGTTGGATGATATTATAAAAGAAAAAGTTATGGATGATTGAGTTGGTTATGAACCACTGCATAATTGGTATTATAATAGTGCATTCTTTGATTTTTTTTAGGAAACAGCCTTAAATCATGTGAAATCAGCTGGCCTCTTAGGTGATGACTTGGGTTCAAGACCTGAAATGTGCAAAAGTAACTAGATCTGGGTTGTCACTTCAATGCATGTTCTTGTGGATCGATACCCAACCTGGTGAAGAACATGAACTTCTTTTGTTCACATGGATTTTTTTTCCCGGGGGGGGGGGGGGGGGGGGGTGTTCCAGGTTCACAGGGATAATGACTGATGCTTATTGATGAGGGTGGATTATGTTAAATATGCACGATCCAACGTATTCAATAGCTTTATGATTGTTTTGAGCATAAAATTGTGGTGGATACTTGTATATAAGCTCACACAGAGCATGCCACCTGTTTGCGTTTTGCTCTTTTCTTTGTTTTTTGTTTTTTATTTTCCGGGGGGGGGGGGGGGTTTCTAGCACCTTTAGTGGGATGCAATCCTCCTCGTGGCTGTTTTTGCTCTTATACTACTAGAGTGTTTAATCATTCGGAATCTTCTGATTGATTGAGTAATATGTGTGTATGTTTGCTGAATATCTCTTTCTGCACTTGAAGGCAGATAAACTGCCTTCTAAATGCTGAGATATCTGTTTTTCTTATTTCAACTTAACAAACCAGGAATTGTTGTACTTATGCTGATTGATGAGGTCGTTGTGGGATAGAAACAGTTGTTAACAAATGAAAAGCGTATCAATTATGCTTTTTTGTGCCACGGCTGATGGCATGCTGGGCAGTATCCAAGATCACACGCTGCTTGACATCTCTCCCTTTATTTTGAAGTCCATATGCTTGTGGGTGTGCGTCATCATGAACTTCACATCTGGCTTGCTTTCAATATTGGAAGTTGAATTGACACATTATCTGCAATGAATGAAATTCACAAAATATGAGACTAGTAACAATTATCATATTTGATGACACCAAAAAGAAAAAAATTTATCATATTTGTTACTTTTAGCTTCCGCAATTTTTGAATGTTCATGGGTGTGTTTCTTTACCCTGTTTATCTATTTCTTGTGGTGTGTTGCTCTTGACATATTGCAGAAAATTACGTCTGTATTTCAGGGACTAGCAGCTGGCTGGGGTGTTGGAATATGCTGATGGAACAATAATAATTCAAGAAGTTGTTGTGATTGATGCTTTGCCCTGTTTTATGTTCTGCAGGGGGGATTTTGTTCAAATAGACACATGGGTTAGCTCATCCGGGGAGAATGGTATGCTTCGTTGACTTGCTAGCGTAGTTTTAAAAAGTGCGAGGCGCATAGGGTCTCAAAGCGTGAGGCACAAGGCACGAGACGAAGGCGCACGCATCATGGATGTGAGGCGCACTTCTATGCAAAATTTTTTAAAAGTATTTCATACTTCACAAAGCATATTTTGCAGAAACAAGTTAGATAAATGCATTAAAAATGTGACTAGACATCAATATGACTAATAACACCACAACTAACCTTAAGATATGTTATCTTTATCATCGGAGTTCCCAATGCACATACTCACAGTATAAGTTTAGCTCACCTTGTGGCTCCCAAGGAAGGAAAATAAGAAAAAAGGTCAACCCAGGGCTAAGAAAAAGAAGAAAAGGGGGGAAGATATAGTCTCGCATCTTTGAGGCGCACGTCATAATCTCCGAGGCGCCGAGTCTGTAGCCTCATGCAGAGGCGCGCCTAGGCGTGCCTCAGGCGGGCTTTTTTAAACTAAGCTGGCTAGTCCATGACTGTAATACTGGTGAAGTTCTTACTAGAGCCTCAAGGTTAACAATTGTTCATTTACTTAGTTGTCTTTGGACTCTTGTTTTATGTATTTCGAAAAGTTTTTCTAGAATACTATGTTATTATGTTTTTGTTAGCAATACCTTGTAGAATCATTTGGCAGAGCATGGGTATTATTTCGAAGAATATTTGAGAACATGAATCATCAAATATTCCATAGGCATACTCTTCTAGAGATATAAGTGGTTCTAAGGTCTGAACAACCAAATAAACATTAACAGCTTATTTGTGAGCTGATGCTATATTTTGTGTTGGCGATCAAAAGGTATCACCACTGGAAAATAAACAGTCAAAGTTAAAAACAAAGAGTTGATGGGGTTATATTATGTGGTATCGAGTCTCTAAGAAATGCAATTCTGGTGATTAATTTGCGGTGTGTGGGTGATGATGAATAAACATACAAGGGGGTCATCCAAAATGCCAGACGAAGTACGTTCAGAAATAGGGCCTTACTTCGCAGTCACTCCTGATATTGAAGAAGATGAGAGAAAGCTTTCCAAACTTGACAACAACACCGCTCAGTACATCTGTACTGGTCTTACCGTAAATTGCTCTTTCCTTTATCTGTTTTCACTGTGGAAAGGTCCAACAAAGATGGTCTTTGAGCTGCACAAGTTACAGATATTTGGTTGTGTGTTCTGTTTTGCATCGTTCTTTTTGCTCTGATGATGAGTTCAATCTCCAGCTGAGATGGAGTGATTTGGATGTCAACCAGCATGTCAACAATGTCAAATACATTGGCTGGATTCTCGAGGTAATGATTCTTCATCCACAACTGTTCATCATCTACAACTTTCCGTTCTCGCCTATTATTGCTCCACTAATTTGTTTTTTGCTTTCCCTTCCGTTTGTACTTTGCCTTGTGCATGCTTTGCAAGGTCTTCCGTTGTCACATGTCTGCCCCTTATGTTGTGCGTTTCATCTCCTCTTGCAAGAGAGGGCGGGGGGAACCATGGATGTCTTTGCATTCTATGCTCAACCCCCCCCCCCCCCGGAAAAAAAAGGAAAAAGGCGAGAAAAATTCCAACCAAAGTGAAAAGAGGGGGAGGGGGATTAGGTTTACAGGGGTTTTTGCATCCTGCATTCATATTCAGTTTTGCCTTTTGGTTTCTCCTTGATCTACTGATGCATGTAATCAATCCCAAATTGCAATTTCGTTTTGGGATTATGGGGAAAGGGTCCCGATTAATGTTTTCGTGGGATTTTGATTAGCCAATTGCTAGTGCAGTTTGCCTTTTCTTTATTAGCTATTTCGTTTCTTGATTAAGGTCATCCACAAATATCTTATACAAAGTACTATGAAGTTTAGCCTAGACCCCATCTAGAAAACAGACCAAATCCTTCGAAACCAAAATACTCTGTTTCCTACCATTGGGAATGATGAATGCAGTTAAAATTGGTGGAACATTGGATAATTACTTCTACATGATATACGATTATATCCAGGATACCCTCTTCTATGGGCTTTTGTGGGCAAGTATCAAATAATTTTAATATTGAGTTTATGTAACGAACCCAACCAAACCAGAATCTCTTAGTACCTAGAAACTCCACTCAGAAACCTCCATTCCATCTTCGGCCTTAGATCATCTTTTAATGCAGTCATTTGGCATCCGCGTCATATCTCATTTGTGCCTATATACTATGTTAGTGTCTTGACATGGATATGTGTCTAGATTTTGAAATGTCTGTTGTTTGGAATTTTGCAATTTTTTAGCCCATGATGCCGGAGTTTGGAGTAGATACACAGTGCTTTTTAAGCTAAAGATAGCTTAATCCTTGTACCATCCCTAGGTAGGACTCAAGAGCATTGATTCGGGTTGAGATATACAGTTGAGGTCTTGATATAACTGTCATCTGGTTTGCAGAGTTCTCTGCTCTGGAATCTGGAGAGCCACGAGCTTTTGAGCGTGATCTTGGACTATCGGAGGGAGTGTGGAAGGGACGGCATGGTCCACTCACCGAATGCTGTCTCTGGTGCTGATTGATGCCGGGCATGTCGAGTGCCAGCACCTGCTCCAACTGGATGATGGGGTTGAGTCTGTGAGGAGGAGGACCCAGTGGAGGCCCAAGCACGCCAAAAACTTACGCAAGTTGGGCCAAGTTCTGGCTCAGAATGCCTAGTGCTTCTGGGCATGTCTGTTTAACTGTCCCCCCTCTATATTCTTGTGCAGAACCAAATCTCGGCTGTTACCTTCGTGAAATTACAATGCTGGTTGATTCAATAGCCTCCATAAATGGCCCTGTATCTCAACAAGACACTGTCCATTACACAGTGCTTGGGTTGGGACGTGAATATAAGACTCTTGTGACTACACACACATGTGCCCATGAACTTGGCCTTTGATGACTTGCGGCCTAGACCATTACTCCAATAGTAGTGCTTGAGACAATTCTGTGATAGTGAGGAAGGGGACATTCTTGACCATCCTACCCTTGTCCGGCATTTTGTTGCTTCTGGCCCACAAAATGGCACTGCCACCACCCCCTCTAGTTGGCAGCAGCAGTAGCAACATCGCAACAATGCGGGGACATATAAGGATTTAAAATACGATTTCTGTTGCGATTGCATTTTGGTCATGATATGGAAAGATCGCTTTAATGTGGAAATCGTATTTCATATTGGAGCAAAAATGCGGTTCGACCAACTCAAAAATATGGAGGTAGCGGGTGGTGCAATTACATGAGAAACCGCAACAATAATAGAGGAGGTGGCCGCAATAACGCCAGTCATAACAATAATACTTGGTCCAATGTCAACTCCTCTCAGGGTGCGCCTATAGCTATAGGTACAAGTGTAACTAAGGGGGTGATTGGTTGTTGGCTTTTTGGACAAATTTTTTCTTCAAAATTGATTGTTTGGGAGCATTTGGCTGTTTGAATGAGTCAAATAGTTGTTTTAAGTGATTGGTTAATACCTATTTGAAATGGCTTTTTGGTCACAAAAGGCAATTTCCCAAAAAACTAAACCAAATAGTTTTTCAAATGGCTATTTGGATTTTGGTTTCCAAATGATCATAATGTCCAAAGGTTGACGCGAACTACACCAATTGTCATTTCAAACAAAAGTGTTAAATCATTCATGTCAATTAATTTACATAATAAATATTTTAAATATTATGATCCTGTTTGGTAGACAGCTGTTAATTATTAGCTGTTTGTATTAGCTGTTTGAATTAGTTGTTTATATTAATTGTTTGAATTAGTTGTTTTTTAAAAAAGTATTTGGTAAAAATTAGCTGTTTCTAAAAAATATGTTGGTAAAACTTCATTTATGCCCTTATTTATGAATTAGTTTTTAATGAGATATGCGTAATTTTTTCAAATTTATAGACAATTATGTTATTTTCACAAAAAGCTCTTCTCAAAAGGCTAATAGGAATAACTTTTTCAAAAAAAGTTTTTTTTTGGAGCCAAACTACTATTGTAAACAACTCTTTACAAAACACCTTTTAACTGTTTGACTTGGTCAAAACAGTCAAAATTCTCCCGAACAGCTATTTTTTCTCAAACAGTTGTTGCTACCAAACACCCCCTATGTAAATTTCACTCACATTTTAAAAAATGGACTAATAATAAACAAATTTTATGTCCAAATAAAAATCAAATAATGTTATGGGTAGTAGATGTTGTGTAAATTTTACTTTGTAATATTAAAAAAAAGATTAGATAAACATAAGTATGATTGGCAAAATAAGACTTTAGGGATAAATGTTATTGCACATATTACTTAAATTTTAATTCATAAATATTGAGAAGAAAATCGAATACCAAAGAATAAAAATCATGTGTATATAAATAATAAAATAGAGTTAATGGCAAAAAAATAATTTAATCAAACAACTTTTACATAAACAATCTATTTCACTAAATATTTTTTTACAAACAACTAACAACAAACAATTAATACAAACAGTTAACAGCAGACAGCTAATTACTGGTTGTCAAACAGGCCTAAATCTATTTTGTCATTTTTTGATTGATGCTTGCATATTTTGCCATACCAGTTCTTTGTTTGCAAACAAATAGGGATGACAACGGGGTCAGGCTGAGACTGGGAGTATATGCCTGACCTTGTTCTCAACCAGTCCAGTAGTCCTCCTCCTTCGTCCCTTTCTCGATGCGGGGGAAATTCCCACCCCCATTCTCGCCTCTGTCAGGGAGCACCCTTTGTACGTTATTTCTAGAAAAATTGAACCAAAAAAATCTAGATTGATTGTACAATTGCACATATACGGTATAAATTCATCTCGACAACGAGCAATAAGCCACAAACAAGTGTAGATTAACAATCTAATACCTTGAATTAAAGAGAGGATACAATAGATTTACTAAATTAGAAAGAAAAACTTTCTTCAAATGACCAACCCCCCCTGAAATTAGTTGTTAGAATTCATTCCTTAATCGATAAGAGTTACAAAAATAAAAACAGCAAAGAAAAAAAAGGAAAGGAGAGAGAGAGAGAAATAAAGACAAGAAAAAACAACAGAGGAAATGTTCAAACTTATGTTTCAGAGTAAAGAATGGTGATGCGTTTTCATAGGAGAGGTTTTTTTTTTTTTTTCATGGTTATAGTTCTCCCAATACCTTTTTAAATAAAGACATAATTTTCCTTCACAACAACAACAAGAACACAAACAATCAAGTGATAGAAGCACTTGAGGGAGAAACCACCATAAATTGGTGAGGGTGTTTCACCAAAATTTGGTGAGAAATTGTCTTTTGTATACCATCCGAGTGGGTGAGATATTGAGTTGTATACTCTCTAAATTGTCTAGAGGAGATATATTTGTAATCCTACTATAAAATGGTGGAAGTATATTTGGACTGATAGTCCCGTGGCTTTTACTTTCGTTTTGTAGGGTTTTCCTCGTAAAAATCGTGCGTCTCTATCTACAATATTTGTTTATTTTTGCCAATTTTAATTGCACAAAGGTGGAAAATAGTTTGCTTCTGCATTATTCCACCTTTTCCCAACAGTAGTATCAGAGACAGGTTGGGCAACCATATTCCTGTGTAATCAAGATGGAGGGTGTTGTTACTTATGATGGTAACATGATCAAACTTACTATGGACAATTATTCCTATTGGAAGGCCATTATGGATGACCAACTAATTTGCAAAGACCTTGCTAAGCCTATTTTGAATAAAAATACGCCAAAAGGTAAAAATGAAATTCAGTGGAAGTTGTTAAATCGCAAAGTAGTTGCAATAATTCGAAAGTACATAGATAGAAGTTTGTTTGAGCATTTGTCAAATTTTGACAATGCCTACAAACTTTGGACCAAACTTGAGTTCTTAATCCAAAAGAAGACGCCGCACAACAAAGCGCTGCTCGTAAGATATATGATTGGTGAAGCTCCAATATACTGACTGGGCAAAATATGATTGAGCATTTGAACAATTTCATGGGGCTTATAAATCAATTGGAAAAGATAGAGATGAAACTCGGTGAAGAGTTGTAGGCACTACTGCTTCTCAGTTTATTACTCGAGAGTTGGGACATATTGGTAGTTACATTGAGTATCTCCACCCCAGTAGGAAAACTCACTATGGATACTGTGATAGACAGTCTCTTACCTTATACAATGAAGAAGTTAGAAGAAAAGAAAGAGGTCTTTCAATTCAATCTGAAGCCAACTTTGTTGACAATCGTGGTAGAAATGAGAACCATGGGAGAAATAAATGACATGATAAGTCCAGGGGCAAATCTAAATCTTACCTTAAATTTGTTTGTTATTATTGTGGCAAGTCAGGCCACAAGAAATCTGATTGTCAATATTACAAGAGAGACTAGAAGACTGGAAAAGTTAAGCCAGATCAGATTGAATACAAGATAGAAGATAAAAGCATTATTGTTGTTGCCGCAACAGATGAAAATGATGTGTTCCTCATTGGAGAAGCAGATAATGATTGTTCATGGATTGTTAACTTGGGTGCCGCTTTTCATGTCACTCCATATGAACATTTTTTCCCATCTTTCCAAAGTGGTGATTTTGGTAATGTCAAGATGGGGAATCAAGTTTCGAGAAAAATCATTGGTATTGGTGACAACACCCTGATAACCAACAAAGGATACAAGCTCATGTTAAAAGATGTGAGGCATGTTCTAGACATGCGCCTCAATCTTATATCAGTAAGAAAACTTGATAATGCCGGTTTGGTTAATCACTTTGGTGGAGGATATATGGAAGCTCACCAAAGGAAGTCTAATTGTGGCTAGGGAAAAAAGGAAGGGTCCTTGTACTTTATGCAAGGAAAGTTGTGCAAGGGGGAGCTTAATGTTGCCTATGATAACTCAAATTTGGAGTTATAGTGTAGAAGACTCGAACACATGAGTGAAAAAGGATTGCAAATCTAGCAAGAAAGGAGCTCCTTTCCAATATAAAAGGCAAATCGCTTGAGTCTTGTATAGATTGTTTAGCCGGCAAACATCATAGGGTGACATTTCATAAAAATGTTCGACCCACCAGAAGAAAGCACATCCTCGATTTGGCTCATAGTGATGTATACTCTATGACAGAAAAGCCGCTTGGCGGAGCATTATACTTTGTTACTTTTATTGATGACCATTCAGGAAAGGTTTGGGTTTCATTGTTGAAAACAAAGGACCAAGTCCTTGAAGCATTCAAGGAGTTTCATGCTAAAGTGGAGTGTGAAATTGGACAAAAATTGAAGAGCATTTGAGCGGACAATGGTGGAGAATATCGTGGTCCCTTTGAATCATATTGCAAGTTGCATAGGATTCGGCTGGAGAAAAATGCCACCGAAGGCACCTCAACTAAATGGTTGAGCTGAGATAATGAATCCAACAATTGAAGAAAGAGTTTGATGTATGCTTTCTCACGCTAAACTCTCTTAATCCTTTTAGGGAGAGGTCATGAAGATTGTCGTTGACATAATAAATCTTTTACCATCAGTTCCTTTGGATGGTGCTATCTCAGAGGAAATTTGATCCAAACAGAAGGTATCATACAACCACCTGAAAGTATTTGGCTGTCAAGCATTCGTCCATATTCCTAAGGACGAGCGAGCCAAACTTGATTCGAAAACAAGGAAGTGTATTTATCTTGCATCACCCAAAGATGAGTTTGGCTATCGACTTTGGGATCCTATAAGTAGAAGAATTATAAGAAGTCGAGATGTTGTATTCTTTGATGACCAAACCATAGAAGATTTGAAAAAGAAAAAGCCTAAACACAGAGTTGTTAGAGATTCTGATAGTGGTCCATCCCCTATGGTTCATGATAATGTAGGGGATGACACAACTGAAAATAATAATGAGACTAGCTCAAATGACAATCCTACCTTTTCCTCAAACAATGATCAAGAAGAAGGTCAAGATGAGTTGGCCAGATCCGATGCTAAATCTACCGAGAAAAGATCTTAAGAAGACCCTCATTTGAGGCGGTCTACCAAAGAAATAAGACGATCCACCAGGTATAACACATATGCATACCTAACTCTCACAGATGAGGGGGAGCCTTAGAGAAGAAGCAATGGCTGATAGCCATAAGGTAGAATGGGTGAAAGCCATGTAAGAAGAAATGAAATCATTGCATGAGGATCATACATATGATCTAGTGGAATTGCTCAAGGTAAGAAAGGCCTTGAAGAACAAATGGGTATACAGACTCGAGAATGAGGAGAATAACCCAACACCCAGGTATAAAGCTCGTCAGTGACAGGGTTCAATCAGAAGAAAATGGTAGATTTTGAAGAAATATTTTCTCATGTTGTGAAAATGTTTTCAATCCGAGTTGTCCTTAGTCTAGCCACCAGTCTAGACTTGGAAATAGAACAACTTGACGTCAAGACAACATTTTTACATGGTGACCTAGAGGAGGAAATATATGTGAAACAATATGAAGGGTTTGAAGCTGTGGGAAAAGAAAATTCGGTGTGTGGACTTCAGAAGAGTATCTATGGGCTTAAACAAGCGCTAAGACAATGGTATAAGAAATTCGATTCCTTTATGGCTAAGCATGATTTCAAGAAGACACTCACCGACCATTGTGTCTTCGTAAAGAAATATGATGGTGGTGATTTCATCATATTATTGCTCTATGTGGATGATATGTTAATTGTTGGGCATGAGCCAAAGAAAATTTCTACTTTAAAGAAGGCGCTGAGTAAATCATTTGCCATGAAGCATTTGGGATAAGCAAATAAGATCCTTGGGATGAAGATGACTCGAGATAGATCAAAGAAGTTATTGTGGTTATCCCAAGATAGTTATGTTGAAAAATTGTTGGAAAGATTCAACATGCATAAGGCCAAACCAGTTAGCATGCCACTTGTCGGACATGTCAAGCTGAATATGAAACAAAGTCCAATAAGGGAGAAAGAAAAAACAGAAATGAAGAATGTTCCTTATTCATCTGCTGTTGGCAGCCTAATGTATGCTATGATATGCACTAGGCGCGATATTGCTTACGCGGTAGGGGTCGTAAGTCAACTCTTAACTAATCCAGGAAAAGAACACTGGAAGGTAATGAAATGGATATTGCGATACCTTAGGGGAACAACCAAGAAATGTTTGTGTTTTGGTCAAGAAAAACCCATGTTAGTGGGTTACACGGATGCTGACCTAGCCGGTGATATTGATTCTCGGAAATCAAGTTCTGGGTATTTGGCTACTTTTGTAGGGGGAGCAGTATCTTGGCAATCTAAGCTCCAAAAATACGTTGCCCATTCAACCACCAAGGTTGAATGTATTGCAGCTACTGAAGCATGTAAGGAGATTATATGGATGAGAAATTTCCTACTCGAATTGGGAGATGAGCAAGACAAATACGTGTTGCAATGTAATAGCCAAAGTGCTATACATTTAGCCAATAACTCTACTTTCCACTCCCGTTTGAAACATATTGATGTTCGTTATCACTGGATACGGGAAGTATTAGAAGATAAGTTCCTATAGCTTGAGAAAGTCCACACTGATGAAAATTGACTAGACATGATGACGAAGGTGTTACCGACCAAGAAGTTTGAAAATTGTTGCAAAGGTGCAGATGTGATGGTCCCCAATTAAGTCAGGAAGGGGGAGAATTGTTAGAATTCCTTTCTTAATTGGTAAGAGTTATAAAAATAAAAACAGCAACAAAAAAGGAAAGGAGAGAAAGAGAAAGAGAGAGAAATACAGACAAGAAAAAACAACAGAGGAAACGTTCAAACTTATGTTTCAGAGTTACAAATGGTGATGCATTTTCACAGGAGAGGTTTCTTCTATGGTTATAGTTTTCCCAATACCTCTTTAAATAGAGACATAATCTTCCTTCACAACAACAATAAGAACACAAACAATCAAGTGATAGAAGCACTTGAACGAGAAACCATCATAAATTGGTGAGGGTGTTCCACCAAAATTTGGTGAGAAACTATCTTTTGTATACCATCTGAGTGGGTGAGATATTGAGTCGTATACCCCTAAATTGTCTAGAGGAGATATATTTATAATCCTACTATAAAATAGTGGAAGTATATTTGGATTGATAGTCCTGTGATTTTTATCTTCGTTTTGGAGGGTCTTCTACATAAAAATCGTGTGTCTCTATCTATAATATTTATTTATCTTTGCCTATCTTAGTTGCACAAAGAGGAAAAAGAATTTGTTTCCGCATTATTCCGCCTTTTCCCAACATTAGTTAGCTTGCTGACCCTTTGAGAGACTTGTCCTCATGTAGGTGGAGCAAGCTTCAACTCCATGATTGTGACGAATGTTAGGTTAGCGATGAGGCGGAGTGAAGTTGTTCAATTCCCAATCCCTGAGTTGTTCAATTCAATTCGATTCAATCTAGGTTGCCCTTGCTGTTCAGCGTTTGCTTCTTGTTGAGTAAGATTGTTGAATGAAGAAGATTCTGGCACTTCAATCATGACTTTCCTAGAAAATATTTCTCTATTGGCTTCGATTTTATGGTACTATTTGAGGTTTTGCTTGCTGCTTTTGAGTCATGCATTTAGTCATTGATGGAAACTTGGGAAGTTACGGTGATTGATTTTATGCTTGGACGGATGACGTAGTTTTGATTCTTATGTTAGTATCAATTCAATTTAGCGAATGTTCGTTCATTGTGGTTTTTTGTTCTTATTTAATTAGATTACAAGCTAATTTAGTTGCGATCTTATTTCATAACCCATCTCTGTGGATCGACCCTCAAGTACAGTACTATGACGATAAACTATACGTTTTGGAAAAAAATCATAACAAGGAACATCAAAAGGGCATTGATTTTAGCTTTCCAGTGAGTAGGGATGTAAATAGTAGCCCCTATCATTTTTAAAATAAATTAATTGCTGAATCTATTGCAGTGAATTCTGTGTACTGTGTAGCTCAATGGTAATATTTACCATTTACAGTATTGTTTTATATTTTCAACCCATTATCCGCCACGCACAGCTAAATAATTTTCACATTATTTCAACTTTAGGTGAATGCATTTAATTTGAAACCAAGTCTACATTGTCTTAATTACTTTTGTTACTTTCTACTGAATGTATTTTTCTCCCTATATCTTTAAAGAATAATATAATTTAACATTAGTTAGGTGTGTGTTTAAACTTTTTTGTGTACACCTCACCCAATTTATCATCAAAGAAAAGTGGGGAAAAAATTATCTTTGTTTTTCTAAAAAAATCTTCCTTTTTTTCTAAAAAAATGTGGATAAATAATAAGGATATATTTCAAATTTATTTAGCTGTCAGTATTAGTTGTTAGTTGCTAGCTGTTTGAATTAGTTAGTTGTATTAGCTGTTTGAATTAGCTGTTTTTAGAAAAAGTACTCAGTAAAATTAGTTGTTTCTAAAAAATATGTTGGTGAAGTTTCATTTATGCCCTTGTCTATGCCTTACTTTTTAATGACATATGGTGTAATTTTTCAGACTTTAGTGGACAATTATGTCATTTTTACAAAAAAACTATTCAGAAAAAGCTTTTTGGAGCCAAATAGCTATTACAAACAGTTATTTAACAAACACTTTTTGATTGTTTGACTTGATCAAAACAGTTAAAATTCTCCCAAATAGCTATTTTTACCTATGCAGCTGTTGTTACCTATCACCCTCAATATGCTTTAATTACTTATTGAAGAAACAATTTTTGTTAGGTATATATTGCCCCTACTACCAACTTGAATTGATGTACCTTCCAGATTTAAAACTCTTTACAAATAATAATTAAGGACACAAATTCTGCAAAGAGAAGTTCTACAATGGATTCCTATTGAAAATTTGACATATTTGACCATCAAAATTAATTCTCCATAAATTTGGGATAAAAAATTTTCAACACCCTTATGAAGAAATGAAGATCATAATTTAAGGCCATAAATTAAATGCCTCAAATGTTGTTGGAAAAGGCTCAAAAAGTCTACAATGATTTGGTAGTTAATAAAATCAGATGCAAAATACAAGATTTTTTTTTGCCATAATTATGATGATCATGATTATTGTGGCCATGATTTTCATCAATCAAACATACATAGGGGCAAAAGGCAAGCTTGATAGCATCCTTAATCTTTTATTTTTGTTTTTATAGATTGTTATTAATTAAGCCAATAATAATAAAAGATTAACAAAATAGTACAAAGGAGCTATTTCGGTACTAGTCAAAATGATCCAAACAAACAATCATACAAAAAAAATTCACCCCTTCGTCCCCTGTTGACCAATAGCATCCTAAATACTATCTTTTGTTTTTGTTTCCCCGTTTTTGTAGAGTTCAGAGTTCTCCGTATTATACAAGTAACCTCCAATTTATTTATGTGGATTGGTTAATAGGTTTATTAAAGGTTGTTGATAGTATTTAGAAGCTGTCTCTGTTATAATTTATAGGACTCTATGTTTATTTTTTGGAAGATTCTATCATAGTTGAAAAAATATTTCAACTACAGTAGTTATTATCCATTGATTTCGAAAGCGAAAATCTTAACTCCATCTATACCCACGTAACCGACTATAGATGATAATGGTTAACCCATTGCTTTCAGGAGTTGGGAGGAGGAGAATATAATGGTAAAGAGTGAGATTTTTACTTATGGAAGATGGACTAAGGATTGGAATTTGAAGGATCAGAGACATAATTAAAGAAGATTTCAAGTCCAAAGAAAATTTAATGCGGACTCCCCCCCTCCCCCCCGCCCCAAAAGCTTGGGGTCTTATTTATTATTGACCTTTGGTGTAGGATAAGAGTTTGGAGGATCTGCTATGGAGTCATAGATATTTCCACCATCTTCTTGTTTTCCTTTTTTTGCGAGAAAAAAACTTATGGGATTGTTGTTGAGGAGAAAAGAGAAGCGGGAGAGAGAAAATGGCAGCGGGGAGAGATTGGGGTTGAGGGGGGGGGGGGGGGGAGCTGTAAGAGATGGAGGAAGACTTACTTGATGTGCTGGTGGAAGGTAACAGTTATTAATGGTTGTGATTTGTGTAAACTTAGGTCATGTCTGGTAAAAAGCTTTTTGAAGAACTTTTTGGTCAAAAAAAGTTTTTTTATCAAAATTAACTTTTTGACCAAGTAAAAAAACTAATTTGGGTGTTTGGTGAAAGGGCTTTTTATAAGAGCTTTTTGAGTTCAAAAAGCTAATTCCGTGAGGTTTTTGGAAGAGATTTTTGAAGAATTAGCTTTTTGTCTTACAACTTTGTCAAAAACAGCTAATTTTACCAAACAGTTTTTCAATAAACAGCTAATTCAAACAGCTAACAGCTAACACAAACAGCTAATGGCCCTGTTTGGTAAACAGCTGTTAGCTGTTTCTATTAGCTGTTAGCTGTTAGCTGTTTGAATTAGCTGTTTATGTTAGCTGTTTGAATTAGCTGTTTTTAGAAAAAGTGTTTGGTAAAAATTAGCTGTTTCTAAAAAATATGTTGGTAAAATTTCATTTATGCCCTTATTTATGAATTAGTTTTTAATGAGATGTGTGTAATTTTTTCAAACTTATGGATAATTATGTCATTTCTACAAAAAGCTCTTTTCAAAAGGCTAATGGGAATAGCTTTTTCAAAAAGAGCTTTTTGGAGCCAAACAGCTATTGCAAACAGCTCTTTACCAAACACCTTTTAGCTATTTGACTTGGTCAAAACAGCCAAAATCCTCTCAAACAGCTATTTTTTCTCAAAAAGCTGTTGCTACCAAACACCCCCAATAACTATTTATCAAATAGGACCTTAATCAACGGCTGAGATTTATCAATTATCATAATTGAAAAAAAAACTCAATTATGGTAAAATTTTGTCAATTTTTTATAGTTTATTTGAGGAGTTGAGTTGTGTCTTTTTATACTTTATATTTTGTACTTCTTTTCTGTTTTTAATAGTCATGATTGGACCCCCCCCCCAAAAAAAGCGGCTACCAAGTACACTTATCAGTGAATAGTGCTGCACATAAAGGCCATCCCTTTTGGTGATTTTTGTTTAGAATATAAATCTATTCCTAAATTTTTAATTATCAGTTTAAATTTTTGATTGAGATGATTCTTGAATATGGTATCAGAGTCTTTCTGATCGAGAGGTCTCAAATTTGAATCTTAGCAACTCCCATATTGATTTATTGCACAAGGTAGGGAGAACCTTTGCAACAACCATGTTTGAAGTCAAAATCAAGCTGAATGGACATTCACGTGAGGGGCGTGTTAGAGTATAAACCTATTGCTGATCCTTCAACTATTAGCATCAACTTTTGGGTTGAGGTAGTTCTTGAACAGATCGAGTTGCCTAGTGTCGTGTAAATTTTCTCTTCCTAACCTGGATGCCTTTAGCTATGAATGGGGGTCTCCCATTTTTCGCAGTGCATAACAACTAAGATATATATTTGTCCATTATTACTTTTCAATTTGGCATTTAAAGCTACTCGAATCTTGGGACACATACGGTTCAAAATTTTCAATTCATTTGTTAAGACGGTAAGAGTTAACATCACGATATAACACGATAAGTTATATAAATACATAAATATGTATATATTGAAGGCACGCAGTTGCCTATCTATTTGGCAAAAGTATGAACATACACATTTGAGTTTGGAGAATGCATTTGATTGTTGGAGTATTAATTAACTAGGTTAACCACCTATATATGGATGGGTGCCCCAAGTTTGGTTGAGAAAGTTCAATTAAAATGGAGAAATCTAAAGAAAGGAAGTTGCTCATGTATGAAATGGCTAATGTCCATGCACATCTCCCTCTTGTGCTTAAGTACTCTACATTAACTACTTGTAGCCAACTACGATATATGAAATTGACAATTAAAGGAAAGTAGTTAGTTAGTTAGTAACATAGGTTGGTTCAAGTGGTTTGGTACTTGTTCTCCTTAAATAAAGTCGTGAGTTCGAGTCTTGTAAATGGAGAAAATCTGGGATGAGAGAGCTCTACCCCTCATTGGACCAACAATAGCTTGACTCCAGTACAATGGAGGACCCCAAGACCAAAAAAAAAAAGAGAAGAAAAAGAAAGTAGTTAAGAGATTGCAGAGTGAGAGTGATTTTAATCTGTTGGCTATGAAACAATATATAGGCATAAGCTAACTTAAACTGATGTTTGTTTAATGTCGTTTAAGTTTGTCTTTTTGCATTTTATTATATTGGAACAAGAAAAGAAGTTCTTTTGCTTTTGTTACTATATATATTAGTTGTGGATTGCTTAATTACTAATATGTTTTGATTCAAATTTGACCTTCATCATCCTTTTTGTTTAATATTTGTGCTTTGTATCATAATATTTGTGCTTTTTCACAAGCTAGTTTTTTTTTAAAAAAAAAATTCATACGAGATATAAGATTATGTTTTCTTAATTTGTTTATAGATGGTAGGATTTATATTAGATGGTTAATTAAACATCCATATTTTTTGGCCTTGGATCCTCTATTTAACTGAAATCGAGTTACTGTTGGCTCAATAAGGTGTAGAGCTCTCCCATCATAGATTTTTTTAATTTATAAGATTCGAACCCGAGACCTTACTTAAGGAGAATAAATGTCAAATCACTTGAACCAATGTGCATTGGTAAATGCCATATTATGGTTGAATATTCATATGGTTAAATGATAGAGAGACTCGAGGGGCATGCATGGTCTTGCATGAAAAGGGCAATGCCCATGCAGCGGATCTTTTCTATAACGTGCTTGAATGCTTGCACATGAGGGATGAGTTACGTGTAAAACCCTAAAACATTAAACAGTACCTATATTTGATTGGCTGGCTCACCTACATATCTCTACAATTTAAAGCTTAATTTATTAGCCGAAAGATGTGTTATTCCTAATGTATGTATATACCAACTCTCACTCAAGGTCCTGTCATGTCATATAATAAAAATTTATGAACAATACACTTAAAAAAAAAAAGAAAAAGAGAGGAGAAGAATCAAGAAGTAGTTGTGTGTAAGCCCATTCCATGTCAAAGAAATAGCGTATATTATCTTCCGAGTAGCTAGAAGGGGTTGAATCTTTAGGCTCCGTTTGGACTTTGAAAAATTTGATAGAAACGATTTTTTTTTGGAAAAGTTACTTTTTTTTCTTGTGTTTGGTTTAGAGAAAATCACAAAGAAAAAAAATATTGAGGAAACTTAGGTAGAAAAATTGTTAGAAACAAATGATAAAATTTTCCTCATAAAATTATGAGGAAAGTTTGGAAAAAATTCCTAACCTCCTCCAACCTCACATTGTTTAAATGATATCCACATGATTCAAGTAATTTATCAACATTCAAATTTTTCATCCAAATTTTTATATTTTTTCGTCAATCCAAACAAGAAAAAAAAAACTTATTTTCTCTTCATTTTTTTTTTCCTTGACATTTTTTTTCCTTCAACTTTTCTTTCCACCAAATTTTCTGAGGACCAAACGGAGCCTTAATGTATAACTTGTGTTAGCTAAACTCTCATCATATCATGCCATATTATATCAGATAATTTATATAAAAATAGTAGAGTTTGTGTATGATTTATACAAACAATAACAATATAACATTCAGAATAAAAAGTTGCCTATGATAATATTTTGATCAATTCCCCAAAACAAAACAAAAAAACAGATCGATCGTTATATGTGATTAATTCATTTTAACAAAATGCGATATACGTTATAATTATGTTCAAAACTTAGTAGTTGTTATAATGGATCGATATCTGTTTATTAATATTAATATTTGAAGAACAGTTACAATTTAAAATACCAGATGTCCGTTATATTTAAACTAGTGAAGAGAATATAGGGATGGAAAAAAAGATGTAGAAGTAACAAATTTTTAGAAAAAGTTGAAATCAAATATAATGAATATGAATATTAATATCTGTTTATTAATATTAATATTTGTGAACATTAATATGTTATATTCTTATTACTTTTTTTTGGTCGATTTAGAAATATATTTGTATTGCTCATCTCCTTTTTTTTTCTTTGATGAATGTATATTTCTCATTTTTAATTTAAAAATAATTCATTAATTGATTTTGTTAAGTTTTTGTTTTAGCTTAATCAATCCATAGGAATGTATCCCCAATCTTCGATTAAAAAGGGAATATATCCCTAAGTAGAATTCAGAAACAAAGTTTCATTTAAAAAATAAAATAAAAGGAAAATTAGAATTTTAGAAGTGAGTAGGGTACCTGAACAATATGTTAGCCTCCAAGCTCATCCTTTTCGATTTATGCTGTTTAGTTATTCTATTGCTTTTTTACATTATTGTTTCATAATTAATGCAACTAATCTTGCCCTTTACACTATTACCCATCAAATTCAAGGAGGCATCAAGTCCCAACAAAGGGGTTAAGATTGAGGTCCTAAATATATTAGGTTTCAAGTTTAATTCCCCCTCCCCTAATTATATTATACTGCCTTTTCATGGCTCATTTGTATCAAAAAATAAAATTGTAAATATTTAGCCTGTTCTTTTTGTTGGGAAATATGAGTTGGTAAATGTGTGAAGTTGGTTGAAATTGGTAGAAATTAGTTGAAGTGAGTACTTTTTTTGTTGAAGTGACCGGGTTAAAGTTAGTTGAAGTTGGTACCTTTTTGTTGAAATAGGTTAAAGTGGGTTAATTTTTTATTTTATTTTTTTTGTGTGATGGGTAGACGTTGGTTAAAATAGTGAGAAGTTGATTGAAGTGGCTATTCTTTTATTGAAGTTGGTAAAGTTGGTTGAAGTAGGTTGAAATTGATTGAGGTTAATAAATTGAGATTTACCGATGAAAAAAACAAGGCCTTAGACTTGTATTTGGAGATCAGAGAAGAAGAGCTCATGGAGATAAGAGTACTGTGAACCCAAGCCTAGAAACCAATTGCCGACATGTTGGGTTTCCCATGACTAATTTTTTCCTCCCTATATTTTTGTTTGACATTTCCTAACTACTAGCTACATTTATTATTTGTGGTACATTGAAAAATATGCAAAATCTAATGTAGGTGAAATTCAAAAGTTTCGAACCAAGTTATTATTCAAAATGAACCAATAAAGTCACGCAGATTTATTAAGAAAACACAAAATCTCTAATTCTTAAATTGAACGTAGACCTAACAAATGGGTCGTTAGAGTCAAGTGTGGCTCGAGCTGACAAAGTAATTTCTCCGATTTTCTTGCATTTGACTGGTGCTTGAATTTATTCTTTCTTAGAAAACTTGCTCCATTTCAATTAATTGATGTTAACTAATGTAAATCAATTCTCAATTTCTAGCTTCTAATCTACTTCATTCATAAGGTGAATCCAAACCCATTTTCATCCAAAGGGCAATGCAACACAAAAGCAAATGCCAAAAAATGCAGGCCCAAACCCGGTTGAAAATGCTGAGAGCCTAAAAACCCATCAATATACTCAAGCAATATACTCAAGGGAACCAAAATTGTGCACTAAATCAATTGGCTGCCAATTAGCAAAAAGAGCAAGCAGCTGTATCTGAGTATCTTCTACTGCACTTATAAACATTAGCCACCATACTATCAAACATAGTAATATGTATCTTCAAACTGTCATATACGACCTATGAAATATTTCAGACCTATTTTCGAATTTGACAAAACTGTTGTAGCCTGGTTTTGGGGGATATACAGTTGATATAAGTTCTGTCGACTTCCATCTTAACCCTCATCTGTATCACTTCCGAATTGAGCTTCCTGACTGATCACGTATTCACGGCCATTGGGACCATAGACCTTGTATCTGTCACACGAAATAATCTGACATTAGTAGTGGACATATCTTACAAAGGCAAAGGCACATTGTTACTCATACATAGAGTGCTACATTAGCATGCTTCTGGGCTCAGTTGAATCATGAATGACCTACAATGAAAGGAACCCATATGACCACATTTGCTAGAAAGTACCTAACCCCTTCTCCACATAAAACAATAGCAATGATGGCCATTAGAATATGGCCTCTTACGGACGAAGTGGCATATCCAGTGGTTCTGGCAAAATTTTCCACTAAGTGTGTGATTCAAATCTTGCAAGGGCATTTGGGAGAAAAAGGCTTTGTCGTTAATTCCCCCTCTTCCCTCTGAATCGTTGCTCGACCATGGAAACACGGTGAGTGATGGGGCTCCTAAATAAGCCATATTGCTTGTTCTCCACTCTCTAGAAAAGGATTGTGTGCTATTGGCTTTAACAGCATGCTATGCAGTGCTATTGGGTGCAAGTAAAAGCGTCTGTAGAAAAAAACCCAGTATAAAAAAAGGCCAAAAGTTATTAACACACCTCTCTAATATGAATTTCCCTTCCTTGTACTTCTGACTCTTCTCATGAGCAGCCTCCTGAAATAAGAATGGTAACTGATGACAACTGCTCATGGATGAAAACATGCAGAAAGAATCAAGAAAGCTGCAACGCAGGATTAGTCTTACATATTTCCATCCGACGCTTGCACCACAGCCAACACAAAATATGTCAACTACAGTATGCATTCCTGTCATCATCAGCCGCTCTTCTTTCTCTCCAACAGTGATGTTCACACTGCATTGATCAAAACAAATGTTCCATTACTCACAGTTAGAAGTCTTGGTCCAGAAATTGTTAACTCAGTCACAATATCTCATCATTTGGGGTGGGGGGGGGGGTGGCACTGGTCCAGAATAAGGTGAAGTAAATACATCAAGTAATCCATGTAAGTTTCCAGTTTTCCTGCACATTGTCAAAAAGGTGACCACTCTCATTGTTGAAGGCCCCAAGCAATTGATTAGAGAGGATTTACTTACACATTGTCAAAAAGGTAAGCTCTTCCATGCCGGCAGTGGAATGACTGAAGCAGAGGAAACACACAGTCAGAAGGACATGCCACCATAGCTGACAACAAACAACCTAGAGTATGCTTTGGAAAAAACAAGGGACACCCTCCCTCCCTCCCTTATTCAATTGCGCTGTGACATGTACAGAAAGCAGATTGCCATATCTGAGGGGAAACGTCATCATACACTAGAACTGCTCAGCGAGATATTTAAACATGTTAGGACATCAAGGTAGTAGCATGATTGGGAACATCTTGAGACCACCAAATTGAAGGCTCATATTACATGGCTTTTGTGACTTTGGGGAGAATGTCCTAGGGGTTATCACAAGCAACGAAAAGTGAGTATGAGCTCCTTTTTGACACTTCAAAAATGTCTTAAGCTGCTTTAGGACCATAGTTGGTGGTATACTATGTATTTCGTGCCAACATAATGCCCAGTTTTTGTCATTGTGGAATCACTTTTCGGCACTTGAAAAATGGTCCCAATAAGCCTAATATTGTTGATGAGGACATTTAGAACATCTCAAAGCTTTTCATGGGTACAGTGGTGAAAGCCTCTTGAGAATCCCCAAAATGAAGGGTATTATGCACAGTTTTGAGGATTGACGCTTTCTGAAAAATGGCCGCAGAGTACATGAATAATGAACAGGTACTCCTAATGACCTATAAGATGTTATACAGTATATTATGTCTATTATGAATAGTTTAAAAGGTATTGTAAACCACTGTAATGATCATTTGCGGCCTCTGGGATTGGTCCTCAAAATCCATCAGATAGCCCAAATGACGCCTAAAAGTCTACAAGAGTAACAAGATAATGCAAATGAAGCCACAGCAGTGATTAAAAATATCGAGGGGAATATCTAATGTCATAAGAGGTTCATAATGCACAAGTCAACGACATTTGAAGCCTCCAAAATATAGTCTATGGTGTATGATACACATGATTTTAGGGATTTCCGGAGAAAAGTTTGAGAAAAGGCCAAACTATTACCATATATAGTACTCTTGATCACTCAAAATGTTTCACCATATACCAGGTTTTAATCAGTTGAGAGTGTATTGTGTAGGACTACAATGACTGGTGATAGGCGCCTTGAATCATGTTTCAAAAGTTAAAACCAACAAGGGCTGAAGAAGCCATCATGCTCGTTGAAATTCTTTCAGGGCGATGTTTATGACAATGCCAGACGTTGTAGGAGTAGTGAACATAACCTCTTGGGATGCCTCTGATGAAAGGCTATTGTATAGGTGTTTGGGATTTTGGTAACAACATCCATAGCTGTCCAATGGTGGTTGTGTACTTCTAACCTCTGAAAATATATTTGGCATTCTAGGACCACTCTAGACCGCTCATGGAGCCTACAAAATTGAAATGCTTAGTTGGATTGTCTTCATCTTTTAGGCACATCAGAATAATATTTGCACCAGTCTGTTCCCTTACCATTCATTGCTGAGGGGTACAATTGTCCTTTATTTCTGGGGTACATTCGATTAATATTTTCACAAGTTGGCTCATTAAACATCCATTGGCAAAGGGTCCAACAACAGAGAGCTTGTAAATTTGAACTTCAAGTCAGACTGTTCACAAAAAACCTAGCATGCTTTCGCGCAATCATGCAGCATTCTAGATGTATGCTTCATTGCTCACTAAGCTCCATATTTGCCATTTGCCAACACCATACCTCACTTCATTTATGGATTTAGTGGATAACGTAACCATTTAGTCCATGAGGACCAAATAATCCCACTGATTCTAGGCAATTGATCTTACAGTTGTCATGCATGAGAAATATAGGAAGAAATGAAACCTTAACCATTGGTGGACTATGGGAACATCAACTGGGGCAAACTTCCTGGGCACTATACTTGGAATCGAATTATTCTATCAAATTAAATATCTACAATGTCCACAGAACACTAAAGAGAGCAAACAGGAAGAATCTACTCCACCAGGGCATTGGAAAGAAAAGAAACATGTAATAATTTAGTTGACAGAGGAGAGATGCATTGGGTAGAAGACATAGAATGTACCATGGAATTGAAGCAATCTTGCCTCATTTCAAATGTTGTAAACTTAAATTTATTAACCACTATCCACAGAATAAAAAGTGGTCATATGGCACCTCTAGTGACGTGTTTTCCAAAAAAATGTCTTTGAATCAGAAAGAATATGGCAACTTTTGTTCGTGCATGAAGACCATATGAGAAGCACTGGCAACCTCCTCATTCCTTAGACAGCCAACCTAAAACATCACCCTGAGTCGAACAAAGTGAACTTGCAATTCACATCCAATGACCTAGCAGCGCACATGCCTCAGCCTATCAGGGATGCAGAGATTTACTCCGAAGATGCAGCCTTCTAAATCAAATGACTCACCAAGAACAATTTTCATTAAAAAACACAAAGAATACTAGGTGGGTTGGCTACCTGCATCCTCCAGCCTATCATTCTATTAAGAACCACTGAATGGGATCCCAACTACCTCTTTAGTCCTCATCTACTACTCTAAGGATGGTTTTCATGTATCATGAATGGGCTACACAAATCTCTTGAAAAGATGATATATCAGCAACATAAACACAGCTACAGCCACAACCCATAATAAGCAGCGATGCAGAATCCTCTTCCAATATTTAGGCCAATTTATTTTACTCCAATGTAATCAAACTTTGTAGAGCCCAAGATTATATTTCAGTCTCACTCGGCTTCCATTGCTCTTAACTTATAACTACTAGTATCTTTTAAAAAACATATTCATTTTTTCCTAATTCTTCAATGGTCTAATGCTTCTAAGGTGTCTCAAATGCATCAAGAAACAGCCTCTTTGACTACTTATGTCCAGGGTAGTCCATGTTAAGCATTGTTGTTCAGTCCTTCCCACAGTGCCCAAATGTCAGGCACCATTCAATCTTTCAAACAATCATACTTGCATAAAATCCCACAAAAGCAAAGTAAGACATTACAAAAACCATCCAAATTTGACGACAAAATACCAACTGGGCACACATGAAAATCCCAAAAATGTGAACAGAATACAATCAAACCAACGAAACAAGAAGTGGGTGTTGAACCATGGTTGATTCTCAAACATACAATTTAGAGAGACCCAAATATGTATATATCATAAGAAGCAGAAGAAGAATGGGAAGAATTGAAACGGACCCTAGAAATGACATCGTCGGCGAGGCCAAGGTGGGTATTGCAGTGCCTACAGCTGTAAATATTGCCTTCAAGATCGACCACGAACAATCTCCCCATTGTGTGTTTTTCTTTCTCTAACCAAAACCCCGAAAACACTATCAAATCACATCAAAAGAGAAGTATTCGCAATGCACAAGCACAATGGGAAAGCAAATGCAATGTATTTTTCAACTGAAAATAGGGAAATAAAAAGGTGAAAAAGAGGGAAGGAGATGGAAAACGAATTTTCCAGCATTTTTTGTTCTCTTCGTTTTTTCCCCCTGTTTCGTGAGCATTTGCCTCCTTTCATCAAAGCCTACATCATACACCTGTAAACATATACTTTCGAAAATTACATAAATAAAATATATATTAATGTCCATTTATATGACAAATATACATTCAGATATATATATATATACATATATATATATATATATATATATAAAATAATATAAGTACATACTCTCGGGTGTATATAATAATTTGCCTCCTTCCATTGATGACAAACTCTCATTTGCCAAGAGGGAACTAGTAAAAAAAAGGGGGAAAAGGTCACAAATTAAATTCCATTTTTAAGGAAAAAAAATATAATCAATTACGTGGAAATCAAATAGTGGTGGTTTAGTAATGTCAAGTAATGACCAAAAAAAAAATAATAAAAACAATTAATAAGTTCAATCCGCAAATTTTATTAGCATTTAAATAGATATTAAAATAACTTTTTAAAGTATTTCAAAGACTGTAATATAAGGATTAATTTTAACGTCTTTAAGGGGGCAAGTTGCACAGCCTAAATAACATATTTGCAATTTATGTAACTCAATTGTCTTATCATATATTCATAACCATAGATGTCCAAGGGTCAGCCTTTATATTGATTTTCCTACTTGTTTAGAGATGATTCTTGGTGTCCTCTTGTAGGAAGAAGGGCAAAGGAGAGGAGTCCTCAAAACAGCAAGAAGGTAATGGTAAAATGATTGAAAGTGTGACAACACAAATTGTGCTTGATTATCCATTGTTGCTAAGAAAAATGTATGTTGTATCAAGTTTGATTCAATGTAATGTAATGCACAACTTTATAATGCAATCATGATTACATATTTTGCGGTAATTATAATTACTAGATGATTATTATTTGTAATATTGCCTTATAACCAAATACGATAATGAAAATACAATTACAAACTTGTTTGCATTACGAAATTATTTATGTCCAACCAAACATTACCTTAGAGTTATAAGTCACACTATCCGATATAAAAATGGTTTCTGAATTCTGAGGGAGCCTTATATGTGGTTTCAGAGTCAAAAGTCTCCTCAAAATCCTTAAATATTTGGTAATCACATTCACAGTCACACGAAAATAGACTGCACCATCCATTGCCTTGTGAATCATAAAACCCTAAAATGGGTTATCTTCCCCAATGGCCAATACACACCTGAACACCCCCCCCCCCCAAAAAAAAACACACACACACACAGAGGATTGAGCCAAACAAGCTCTTCTCTTTTTATTTTTTGCTGTCGTGCCTTGATTATCCTACAAATAAAAGAAACAAAGTTAAACAAAACAACATTGAACTCCAACAAGCAATGAGGGTATGACATCAAAATTCTCCAAAAGAAGAGGTGGCCAAGCATCCAGTCAGATTTGGCCCATGTAATGGTATAATCAAGATCCTTTCTGTGACAAAATTTGTAAGCAATGAAACACTGTCTAATCCATTTGATGTAAATACCAAGACTGGTCAATATAAAGAAACCATAAGTTGGAGCCGAGGTAATGAATTTGGGAAGTCAAAATGAAGAAACCCTATCTCGAGGAACTATTCTCTCCACTCTGCCTATCCGATGAGGCGGCCACACAATGTGAGTGACCCTTCCACGAGCCAAACCTAGGGGAACCTGCCAACACGAACAAAATCTAGTTCAGAGCAGAGTGAGACACAGTCCGAAATGCAAGGATCAGAATTTAAAGCTTCCAATGGGCAAGTTTCATTCTAGGCAATTCAACCATACAATTCTACAAATAATATCAGGACTTGCAGAGGGAATTGAGATTTCACTTCTTAATGGTTTTGTTCATTTCTCAAGAGCTTTGTTCACTTTGTCTTCTCCGGAAATTTCAGACTAAGACATTTTCTCCTCAATTTACCAATCTACAAAATGTTTCAGCCTGAAAAATTATGATGGATAAGATGAACAAAGCCAGTGACCTCTAGTGCTTTTGTGCTGTGCAGCATAGGGAGGCAACTGTCAGTCTGCAGTTCTTAGAGGTGCATATGGCAAGGTATTTGATAGCTTGATGCATGAAAAAGCAATTTTAGAAATGCAACACATTCTAGACGTACCCAAGAATCACAAGCAAATTAAGTAAAAATACAGGTTTTACACATTGTCAGAATCAGAAAGCAATGTCAGAAGTATAAAATGCTGTCGAATCTAGATATCATTGGAGATAAGGTGGCAGCTCAATGGTCAGCTCCCCATTGTAACTATGAAGGCCCCAAGTTCAGTTCCCAATAGCTGACTTGGCTGCCCTTTCCACTAAACCACCCCCAAAAAAAACCAAAAAAAAAAAGTAAGGGGCTCTGCACATGCTGAAATACTGACAATAGCAATTCATATCCACAGCTGAAACAGGTATGTCCAAGACTCCCAAGTAAACCATCTGGCCACAAGCAGTATGGCCAACTTTTACCATGACAAAGTCTCCTTTTCTTTCAAAACAAGAGAAACTTTTAATAATGATAAAGGCAACAACACCTCAGGAGAAGCAGGCAAAAATTACTCAAAATTGTAGATAGGCTGTCTAGGTGAGCTACTGACATAATTGGATCTGGTAAGTACCAAGGTTTCTCTGAAAACATACACAAGCAATGCCATCCATGTTTCTTGCTCGCTCAACAGTAAACCAGAGTGCACAAACAGGAACTTTTCCCCAGTCCTTGCTCATACAATACACAAAATGACAGAATGATTTACATGCAAACCTGCCATATATTCAACTGCATTGATCTGTACCAACAGAGTACAGACAAACTCATCAACAAACAACTAATAAAGAGAGTTACATACTGGACCAAAAGATCTTGAATCCAGACTGGAAGCTGAATTGTCTCCCTCCACCCAACAATGGCCTTCTCGAATCTTCAATGTATCATGCCGATGAGACAATCTGAGCCAATCACCGGGCAAAGCAACTATCCTTTTTACAAGTCTCTCCTTGTGATTTTTTGGTGAGCTGTTAGGTTATCCAAAAAGGGTGTTAAAACATTTGCCGCAGCGTCACAGATGATGACTGCTAGGCTCTAAGCATTGAAATCCAAATCCATAGTCCATGCTGAAGAATCCCACCCGGGAAATGTTTGGGACCCTAATTTCCAAAGAGGTGGTTACTGTTGGCCACTAAATTGAAAATCGTTGATTGCCTACTAAGCTATAGAAAAAAGAAGTATAGTTCATTTAGTGCGGAATTTTGCTTTAGCCCACTGTAAACCAAGCTCTAGGAAGTTCATGGACAGCAAAGGCAATCATCCATGGAGACACATGATTGTATAGATCATCTTGATCCTCAAAGAATATATAGATACTAGATATCTAGCGACCTTCAAACTATATGCTGAATACAAGTACATCTGCCCACCCAGAATTTTTTTTTTTTTGAGGGGGGCCAACCCCCCCCCCCCCCCCCCCCCCCCCCCAAAAGGGAAATGCCCATCTGAAAGATACAGAACCATGAGCACCTTCAACCAGCCAAGCCAATTCCAATCATAAAACGACCTTAATGATGAGGCCCAATCAATAGAGCCACAAGAAAATCCATACCGTACAACAGCACTTGAAAATAGACTAGGATGCAGGACAAAAACTAGAACCAAAAGCAAAATATTGCTAGTAAGATGTCAGCATGTCAAGCCGACCACGACAAAAAGAAATCTGGGAGAAGACTCACGAGAAAACTATCACATCACCACGGGAAAATTTATACTTGTCAAGGCAAAACTTCTCTACTAAAACATAATCATCTGCAGAGAAAAAGCATTGGTAGTAGTCAGTAAACCACGCAAGGCAAAGCTCTTCATTCAAAAGAATCTCACCCGTTAAAACATACCACCTAGTCGACCAATGAAGGTTTTATGCGAGGGGTTCAATGTTGGAGACATAGAATGTCCATCAACGTGTGAGATACTTGCATAACGGTCCGAAATGGTGAGGGATATAAGGCCAACTGTAAAACTCGCTTTGATAGCATTCCAAAAAGGACTTGTTGAACCCATGCAATTTTGTACCTCAGTATTTATGACTTCAAATTTAAACTCATTTGCCTCAGCTGCCAACGCAAACAACAGAAAAGTGGTTAGTCAATTCCTTTCTTCTTTCTTTCTGCTTCCCCTCCCTTTTTGAGGAGAGGGACTTGAAGATAACTGGCCCCGCCACATTTGGCATTGGCTACCCATGTACATAGTTACTTTATTAATTAGTGATAAATATGCAATGGATACTGCAATAAAACAGCAATTTGCTCAATGGGATATACATCTCTATTTATCGCCGCCAATGTTGAAGAGAACTTATTCTCACTTTCTTTTCTTTTCCTCCTTCAATCAGAGATGAAGAGAGAGTAGAGATGACAAGAAATCAATATGAAGCAGTAAGAGTGATGCTGAGCATCAGATAAAGGGAGAAAAAAAGGGAATTAGGAATTCAGTTTCCAATCAGACCAATGTATTGAAAACAAAGCAATTCTCTAGTACAAGGATAAGGCAAATTCAACTTATATGTTGTAAAAACCCCACCAATGAAACGAGTATCTCAAATCCCAGCTGTCTTACCCTGCTCAACTGTAAAGTACTCATGATGATATGTCAGCAAGCCCTTAGAGAAAGCAACGGCAATAAAATGCAACTGGAGGAGACAGCGTTTTCTTTTCCTCTTTTCCTTTTTTGGGGGGTGGGGTGAGGGAAGAATGGAGAGAAGCAAAGAAACTACGGATTGGGATATTTAGGGTCTTCGGAATTTCTAAACATCCCAGAATGCGCTTCCAACAGCTGAGGTCCAACTCAACGTTCCGACTTTCCCTCCCCCCCCCCCAAAGAAACCCATCACTGGAGGAAAAGGGGGAAACAAGAAGAATTTATACCTCACCTATTTGGAGAAAAAATTCATACTTTAGGATAATACGCCTTCTTATTAAAACATACATAATTCCACGAAACTTGTACAGAACTTTATTATTAGATTTGTTATGCATAATTGGATTTTCTACAATGAAACATAAACTGGAGAAGTCAGAATTATTTCATACATACTATTGATTTTTAAAACGTTATATGCAGGTAATAATATCTTAACAGGACGCTCATGTCTAAAATTTCAAGGTCCGCTAGAAAGCCTCCTAACGAAAGCTATGCCATTGTGCAGATTGCAGTTGTTTAGAAGAACATTTTGATACTACAACAGTCACAGCATTTAGGAATTAGGATCACCCAAATGAAAGCTATTCCATGCCGTTTTAGGGTTCTCCTCAAAAAGCCAAGTAAAAGTCAAATGGCCCAAATTCTCCTCATGATACCTAAACCTAGTTTTTTGGGTATTCTAATTTCTAAGCCCATTCTGAAAAATGTTTCCTCAATCCTCATCTAATTTCACTCTCCATAAATCTCATACCCTAGAGTACCCAGCAAATCTTATCAGACACACTGTTTCAACAACAATGCATTCAAACATTCTTCAATTCAGTTCGTTTATTTCCAAAACACACAGCAAAGTGACAAGCAATAAATAATCAAACCGAAATCAAGAACCCCATCGACAAAGAATGAGAAATTCGCTGTAATTGGGGAAACCTAAAATTGAATTGAATTGAATCAAATTCATCCACAAGAAAAAGGCACTTACTTTGCAACTCGCTGTTCTATAGCAGCTGGTAGAGCAAACCCGTTGGGGGGGCGGGGGCGGGAGAGAAACAGTCAAACAGAGAAGGGGGGCGGCGATCAGAAATACCGGAAATGAAGCACTGCTCCGACCGTTTTGATTGAGCTAACCTTCACTTTTTTCTTCTTTTTTGCTTGGTTAAGTTTTTCTTTTTCTTTTTCTTTTTATATGAACTATTTTTTATTTTTTTTGGGTTTCCAATGAGCCGTGAAGGCAATACAATGAGAGGAGGGACAATTAAACCTAAGACATAATGTACTCGGGACCTTCATTTTAACAACTTGGCTAAGCTCTCATCGGTTTACATGAAGACCCTGTTTGGCAAACAGCTGTTAGCTGTTTGTATTAACTGTTAGCTGTTTGACTTAGTTGTTTATATTAGCTGTTTGAATTAGCTGCTTGTTGAAAAACTGTTTAGTAAAATTAGTTATTTCTGATAAAGTTGTGAGGCAAAAAGCTAATTTTTCAAAAAGCTCTTTCAAAATGCTCATGGAATTAGCTTTTTCAAATTAGCTTTTTGGACCCAAAAAACTCTTTTAAAAAGTTCTTTCACCAAACACCCAAATTAGCTTTTTTACTTGGTCACTAATTTTGATCAAAAAAGCACTTTTTAGTCAAAAAGTTCTTCAATAAGTTGTTTGCCAAACAGGGCCAAACTATGAATTGCACTATAATATCTATTATATAATAATACAAGAAGGAGGTAAAATTAACCTGATAGCTAATGTATCAACATCAAATGCAATCACTAGGTGAATGCTCATTGATAGTATAAAATTTTTTACGCATGTGTGGGTATACTTACTTACTTAGGGCTATAACAAAACTGACTTGGTTCGTTAAGTTCTTGAGCTTGGCTAACGCTTGGCATAGGCTCGAATCAAACCGAGGTTGAGCCGAGCCCAAATCTACCAAGGTTTAGTTCGGCTCAGTTTAGCTCAATTAGTTCATCATTCTTTCTTAGACGTTTTTGTAAACAGTATTTAAAGATACGTGTTAGCATACTTACATGAATGTTACATGTATGATGGACTCATTCAAAAATACTCACTTAACTATATAGAGAATCTACAAACTATTGACAATTACGTGTAATTGTACATAGATTTGGGGTTTTAAGTTTGTCTACCTTTTATGTCATTTGCCCTAAACGAATGGTTTAAATTTCACATATTTTCATGGAGCATATATTAAATTTTTATATTCCTGTTACATCATCTTAAATGGCACCTTAAAAGATGATTAAAAATTAACCACGGCTCAGAAATCGTGTTTACTAATAATAAAGTATGTACAAATTTCATCTATATTTCATGCAGATAAGTGCAGCAAAAAATAAGTTAGAGAGAACACAACCTATGCCGTGTTTAAAATTTGAAACTTCATATTTAGTTATAAAATCAATACCCATGGTAATTTTAAATTTTAAATTATTTATTTAATATCGATTCAGGAGTCTCTAATCCCTATCAACAAACTACAACACATCAGTATAAAATAAGCACCATTTAATAAAAGGTGAGTTTGAAAAAAAAAACCTAGAATTTTTTCCCCCTCAAAAAATAGTACTCAAGAGAAGCTATCACTTGATAAAATAATACTGTATTGCATTATCTAATTGTATGCACAATGCATTGACTAAATATATACTGCTGGAGATATAACTTCATGAATTTGGCTAATGTATGAAATGGCTTCAAATTATTAAGGGTCTGTTCTTTTCGTTGGAAAATTTGGGTTGAAAAATGGGTAAAGTTGATTAAAATTGATATTTTTATTATTGAAGTGGATACAAGTGGATTGAAATAGGTTGAAATGGATTGAAGCTGAAAAAAGTTGGTGTATTTTTTGACATGATAGGTTGAAGTTGGAATTTTTTTGTTAAAGTTGGTTGAAGGTGGTTGAAATTGAAATTTTTTTTGTTGAAGTTAATTAAAATGAGTTAAAATTTATTAAAATTAATTAAAATTAATAAATTAAATTTAACCACAAAAAAGAACGGACCCTAATTGTACAATATTTCCATCTTCACATGAATTTGACCCTTTTTTTTTGCTCTTAAAGTCACATCATGCACATGTAAATTAATTGGCTCAATTGATGACATTTGTCACTTAATTATTAACATTCTCACTTTTTTTTTTTTTGGTCTATGTTAATTTTTATGTCTCTTTCATAATAAAATTAAAAAAAAATTGCCTCTTACCTTCCCCATCTCATACAAAGACATATCTTATTAAATGGAGAGCAAGGTCAATAAGAAAGGGTGTGGATGTGGCACAATCACATTGGAGTGTGGACCAACAATGGGACCCATAGTGGCTATTTTTCTAACCCAATTATGAGGGAAGCAGGACCCATAGTCTATATGTTGACACTTCACATGGACTATCAAAAAACTAGCAAGGTAGGATAATTAGTAGGTTTTTTTTATAAAAAAAAAAACTCTGATCAAAAATAAAACATTGCATACATGACAGCAAGAAAGTACAAAATTTTAGTTATCTCCAATACAATCCTTCCTAGTTTTTTTTTTTTTTTGATAAAAAAAAATTCTGATCAAAAATAAAACATTATATACACTTCACATAAACTATCAAAAAAACCGTTTCATTGATAGTATAGTAAAACTACAAAATCTCCACGGTGTAGCATTCAAAGAGGCATGTTATTGCTAATTGATCGACAAAACTCCCACGGAAAGATTCGTAGCTTCCAAGAATTGATTAAGAGAGATGACCGTCGGCGATTATCTTAGTATCCACAGTTTCAAAGAGAAACCCCCATGAATAGTGCAAATCAAAAGGCTGTCAATATAGTACAGTTGTTTCAAAGGCCTTCTCAATATTAATCTTATTCGATATATAAAAACATTCATCATTAACAGCATCCCCAATCGTGTGAGACGCGTGGGACTTGTGGGAGTTAGGTTACTTAACCGATCCAAATCAAAATTCCGACTATATTGACTATTAGATCAAAAAAAATTCACACGCAAAACATGCACAAAACACACGCAAAAGACAAATCACAGCAACATCATTATCCATTAGGTAGACCCATGACAGCAACTTATGCTCTATATATGCACACACATCAAACACTGCTTGCCACTTACTACACCAGTCCCTCAACCAAACCCACTTACCAGAGAGAGAGAGAGAGGGAGAGAGAGATGGATCCTCCTGAGTCTCAAGGCATGTCATACACTGATCACATAAAGAGGCGCCATGAAGAAAAAGGATGTCTCTATGCAGCGTAATTAGTTTTTCTGTTTCTTAATTTCCCTTTATCTCCTAATTAATCTTCTTTTTCTGATTAATCATGGTAATTATTATCAGCTTTTGTAATGGTTTTTCTGTTTATTTTAATTTGTGTGTTGAATCCAGTTGCTTTGCGTTGTGCTGCTGCTTTTGCTGCTATGAAGTTTGCGAGTGCTGCCTTGACGTTCTCTGTTGCTGCTTTAAATAAATAAATGGCGTAGTTATTAATATGTGTACTCTGTTTTATATTGTAGTTTTTACCTCCTAAAATGTGTTAAGAATGTTGACATCCTGGGTTTGTAGCCAACACAGGTTGGTTCAACTGGTTTATATGACACTGCTTCTTCATCAGCTGGATAGTTTGGCTCCGGTTCTTGGAGCATCAAAGGATGAAAACTTGGGGGTTCGTGAAGTGTCATTTAAGATGTGTGTATTTGTGAGAAATCTGAATAATGATGATGAATCATATCAGCTTAAACATTTCTCCCATTTGTGGACTTGCATCTTTCAAAGTTCTTGTAGATGAACTTTGTGATTGTGTTTTGAATGTGTTGAAAACATGATTTCAATCATAGTAAGTTCCCATGCCCTGAATTTTTCACAAGTTACATAACATGATCTCAATCATAAAAGGTTCTTACACTCAAATTTTCACTGCAGAAATTCGCTCGTGTAAATTTGTTCATCTGAAGAAAAAATAGCAACTTAGCAAGACAAGAGACAAGAAAGACAATTTGAGCTTCTTTCATTTGAGGCATCTCAGTGTCAGAAAATGTACACGCAGGCAACAGAGGTCAGCAGAGTTGTCAGCAGTATCGACACAAAATTGACACCATTGTTGTCCAGTATGTTGAGACCTGAGATCCTCTTCACAGTTGGACCAGGTTTTCCCACAACCTTCAATGGCAATTCAATTAGAATACATGAGATTTGATTCACAAAACAAGCAAACATGAAGTTAAGATGGGTTTAGAAATTGTAAGGACATAAGACAAGTTTTGAAATCCATTATATGCAATGCATAAATGCTTAATAAAGTAAAACACTGAAGTCAATCTGTGTAATCTCGGCAACCAGCGGAAAAGAAGTGACAGAAGCTGAATGTTTACATTCATAAAAGTTAGAAAACCTCCAGAAGACCAAATGCGACACAAAGAGGATCTTAAAGCCAGATATGCCATGTGCCAAGGATGGAGTGAACATGGCCTCCCTGGCTCCCTACCAAGGCATTTTCCAGAGTTCACCGAAATAGAATCTCACAGGGTTATATAAAATGCTAAAGGACTGGGTAAATTTCTGTTCGGTTTCTAGGAAGAAGAAGGCGTTGCTTGTCTTCAAACTTTTCTAACTTCAGACAATACACTGTAGTGGGCTAAAGCTTCAATGAATTGTTCCTTTGTTGTGGAGCAGGGGAAAGTCAACCTATTCTTTAACTCTAGGGTCTAGCCAAAAAACAACCCTTTTACAATTCAGCGGTAAGGGCTCATGCAACAACACCCCCCCCCCCCCCCCCCCCCCAAAAACAAAAAAAAAAAAAAAAAAAATCTCTTTTCTTCAGTACTAAGGCAGGACTTCAGATCGTGGACCTTGTGGCTTAGTTTAAAGGAATGAATTGGATGTCACGAGTAGAATGGTTGGCTGTTGATATTAATAAGCATTTTTGGGGGGAACACAATGATTTAGTTAGCCTTACCTTTCAACGGAAGGAACCTACTAGGCAAGGAGAAGCAAAGGAATCAACATGGGGGACTTACTCCTAATGAATATCATGCATGAACCACTTACGCATAGAATATATTTACCTTGTTACGCACGGTGCAAAATCCACTGAACTGCACCGTTGCTCCCAACAAAGAATCTATCAGGCTTCCGCCTAGTCCTGCCAGGGCAGAAAGGGGTATCACCAGCAATTGCCTCAGAGCCACATCAGAAGAGCATTTGGCTGTGAAAAATCCAATGATGACAAATGTCAGTCCAACCACAGTGCCCCCTGTTGCAGCCGCCAGGAGCCCTGTTTTGGTAACTCCACCATTTGTGCCTTTGCGAACAGGCTGATAGTCATCAAGAATGAATGTCAGCATAGGCAATCAATCACCCTAGAACCAACTTTCTTCAGTCTGCAGAATTATAAAATAGGAATGGTATTCAGAAAATCCACTAGCAAGCACAAAGCTTTGATTGATGTGGTTTGGATTCATAAAACTCATGCTTTTACTGCCCTACCCACTCTTTCAACTCTGAGGGCAAGTGTTATGTACTTTGACTTCCAAAAGAGAACATGCAATCTGACTTTCATATCTCAGTTTGTATGAGGTTATCTTGTTATTCCCACAGCTAATAATCTGGGTAAAGTTAGAGCATCATCAGATTTGGTCTGAAAAAGACCCTTTTGGTGAACTTTACATGAGGTCAACAACACCACAAAAACCACAAGCTTCATTCAATTATCAAGTTACTTAACATAGGTTCAAATAAGACCTACATATAAGAATTATAGTGCAGAATAAAATGCTCCAAGAAGAGCAAGGAATCATGGCATTTTCCAAGCTTTACCTGAAGCAGACTGACACAACCCACTGCTTTTCTCTAATGTGATGATATCCATGCAATAGAAAGGATCCAGAATGTACTTATGTTAAGGAAACAACTAAATAGGATCAAAAGATCACAGCTTTACCTTGAAGGTTGTGATAAGCCGAGGTTGTGCATCACTAAGTACTCCAATTTCTGAAGACCAAGTGTCCCCGTTGGTACATGCATAGTGACCAATTATGCCACCCAAGAGTGAAGTCACAAGAGTTGATTCTTTAGAATCCAAACACTTATCTTCCCATCCAACGAAGTACCAAATAACTACAATCAAAACCGTAGCAATGGCGCTGTTACTAAGAACTTGTACCCTGAAAAAATGGCACAGAGAAAGAAAATGAGCAAGTAAGAACCTTCCAACTAGAAATAAACCAGTACATTAAACAGGATAGCCTTGATAGCCAAAAATAACTACAATTACAACCTGTTTTATCCCTGATTCTTAAAGATTCTAAAAGACAACCCAGAAAAGCCTTCCAATCATTACAACTGTAAAGTTCTTGAATTACTCAAATTAGTCAACCAAATGCTGTTAAGTAACAATAGGCAAATATGAACACAATGAGAAATGCAAGAGCAATTAATTCTGCTATTTTAGACATATTTATAGTGAAATTTAACCTTTTTTTCGTCCCCAAAAAAGGAAAAATGCAAAGACTACATGCTCTGAGATAAGCCCGAAATTCGTACTGTAATCTACAATCATATGCTCGAATTTCACTCTAAAAGCAAAGTCAAGCCATATTACCAGTTCCTCTGACCACCTTGCTTATAATCAACATCGGATTTCTGCTTCTTATCAGCTCCAACTTTGGTCAATTTCGACGAACTGAAGAAGAACGCAAGCAGTATGGCTCCACACCTGCACTTCAAATCACGTTAAATCAAATCAAATCAAGAACAAATTACCAATTTCTTCCTCAACAACAATGAATGAAGTCGATCAAATTGGAATAAAGAAGAAGGAGAAGAAGCACACCTGAAATTGAGGGCGAGGTGAGCGGACATGACGAGAAAGCCGGAGAAAGCTCCGGAAAGATCGAGAGACTTCTTCTTGTATGATCGGAATGCGATTACTGATGATACTAACACTGCGATTAACGGTTGGATTAACGTTCGCTCCATGTTTGGTAATCCTCTTCCAAGTCAAACCTCACTATCAATAGCTGTTGAAGGAGGAGAGAGAAAATCTGGGGAATGGCAAGTGGCAGCAACAGAATGATGAATTGATAGATTAGAGTGGTTGGAGACTCTCATAAGAATGAGACTTTTCTCAGTAACGTCCGTTTAGCATTCCTAGTCAGAGTTGATATAACAATAAAAGTTTCACAATTTTAAAATTTATATTTTATCAGTTCTTTAATCTATAAAATTTTAATTTTAATTATTCAATAAAAATATTTATTATAAACCCACCTTATAACACACAATTTATTTTTAAATCATTTAAAAATTATATACTTACTCCAAAAAATAGAAAAAACAAAAAAAAAAATTTAAAAAGTCAAAAGTTACATGCAGGGAGACATGCACAGGCGTGCTCCACTGCTCCCCGCGTGTCAGCTTTTTTCTTTTCCTTTTATTTTTACGACACTTGTCAACATGGAGTCCGCGGTCCTCTTTCATGCCCCACGTTGCGAATGGTCTTAATGTGCATCTGCATTACACATGTATTTTGATTGCACGTAGTGGTTTTCAAACTTTTCTCTTCTTTATTTTTCTATGCTATTTTTTCTAAGCCTTCTTATTTCAAAACTTCACTAAATCTAAGATGCTATTTGAACTTGACAAAGTCCTTACGTGATTTTTGTGATGATTTAAACCTCTTTCGAACTCGTTTTTGTTTCAAATTCTGACTTCAAGCAATTACTATGGATGATTGTGCGAGATTTGCTCACGTTGTTGATGATGAGATTCATAGGCAAGTTACTTCGATTTTGAAAATGTTTCGATGTTTGAAAACCTGAATATGTTATCTGTATTGTTAATTTTCAGGGATGACTTTTCCTATATGAGTAATGTGTTGAACATTCTTGCATTGTACGAATCAAAACCTAAAATTTTGAAGATTTTGATTATGCAATTATAATTTGCTAGAGTTTCTTTTTTTTTTAAACATAGTGATCTAGAGGTTTTTGAAGATGTTGATTACGTGATAAAGTTAATCGGTCTTCTTCTTCGTTAATTTGAAGTCAGTGTTGACAAATATCATAGGTTAATCGATGATAACAATTACAGTGGTTTATGTCCACAAACATAGTAACTAATGTTCACAAATAATTTGAAGTTCGCATATGACAAGCATGTACCCTATAATGTTCCAATGAAAAACACAAATATTTTGTAATTTTGATTATTTGATTTGTTAATTAATATTCACAATTTTGGCATGTTATGTTCACAAATATATTAAGTAATGTCCATAAATATTTTTAGTTAATTAGCCTTCACAAACACAATTTTTATGTTCACAAACATATTAGGTAATGTTCACAAACATAATTTATATAGTAGTTTATATTCACAAATATACTAAGTAACGTCCATAGTATGTTCACAAATATATTCAGTAATGTTCATAATTTTAAATGTTTATGTTCACAAGCATATTCAGTAATATTCAAAAATATTTTAAGCTTAATTACTATTTAGTGTTATACAAACAGTCAATAATTTTAACTAATACACTTACTAATGATCACATTATGTTATATAAACATTTGTTGCATGTTTATTGAGTAAATTCACTCGTCTTATACCAAATTTGTCTCCTTCTGATCTAGGAGAAGGAAAAAGGAAAGATACAAGAAATAATGTCGATTGTTCGTGTAGTTCAACCATTGAGAAAAAAGCGAAAAGTATGTGCTAATACATTGGTTAAGGAAGCTGATACGTCAAAACTAATTGGGAAAAAAAGTCATATCACAACATGCATGAAGGTTTTGAATTGTACAGTGAATATGCTTTTAGAATTGTTTTGATGTGAGATATGGTAGAATGTGTTATAAGGGAAGGACTGATATTGTTCGTGAAAGGAAGTTTAATTGCACAAAGCAAGGGCATACGAGGGGTACATGTAAGTAGGGAAAGAAATATCCGACGATAAATGTGAGGCCGAATTGTTAGCAAGGTTTGCGATATGTTTTGATAAAAATGGTGATTTGTTTGTGAAAAAGCATGTCATGCAGCACAACCATTATTTTTTATAAAGGACAAAGTGCATACGAGTAGTTCTCATCAAAAAGTAGAGAATGCCTATGTGAATATTTTCGAAGGATGCGAGAGAGTGGTGTGAAAGTATCACATGCATGTCGAGTTTTTACGAAAGTGGTTGCTGGTTCACCTTCTCTTGGTTTTCTTGCAAGAGATGTCTACAGTGACCTTGCTAAAGACGAAAAGAACATATTACAATGTCGGGATGTTGATGATCTCATGGAGACTTTTAATTATAGGTATCATAATGAGGATGATTTCTTTTATGCATTTGAAGTTGATGAAGGTTCTTTGGTAAACGTTTTTTGGAGAGATGCGCAAATGAAGGCTGATTATCATATATTTCGAGATTTGCTTGTTTTTGACGTTACATTTCGGACAAAAGTATTATAAATTGATGAAGGTTCTTTGGTAAACTTTTTTTGGAGAGATGCGCAAATGAAGGTTGATTATCATCTATTTCGAGATTTGCTTGTTTTTGAGATTATATTTCGAACAAAAGTATAATATGACATGTGCTCCCTTTGTGTATATAAACCATCATGCTTTGATAGTGGATGTCGTTTTATGGTGAATCAAGGGATTGAAAGTTTTGCTTGGTTGTTCAAGACTTTTCTCAAAGTCTATGGCCGCTATTCATCCATAACAGTAATGACAATTCAAGCTCCAACTATTACTGATGTTGTTAATCAGTCAAATATTTCTTGACTCAAAGCATCGACTGTGTGGATGGTATTGGTATGAGAAGTCAAGGAAACATATTGGTCATTTGAGGGCAATGGGTGGCTTTGTTCAGAAGTTTGATCACGTGCTTTTTAGGTGTAAGACAGTGCCAAAGTTTGATTTTTGTTGTAAGAGGTATATTTTCAATCATTTCGTATTGTTATTTTTTGCAATATGATGTTCACAAATGCAATTTGGTTTGTTGGCAAAATCTACCATCATTGTTCTCAATATGTAATTTAGTTTGTATACAAAATGTTACAACTGAAATATGATTGTTCACCATTGTCATTCTTATTATTCACAAAGTTTTGTTCACAACTGTTATAGCCATTGCCACAAATATCATTTTTTGTTGTTCACAATTGATTTACCATCTATATTTTTACTACAGCAATTAATTAATTGGATGATATATTTTGTCTTTTTTTTTTGTCCTATTTCAGCTTGGTTGAAGAATGCAATTGTGCTTATCACTAGTGTTATACCCCTGCGATGCAGGGGGCTATTGATATATTTTTCAATAAGTACTGTGTTTATGTAATTCATCATTTATCTATTTTTTTTTTATTTTTTATCAAATATTTTCAAAGATACATGAGGTCCGAATGGGGTTAGACCTCTCTTATCGATTAATATATTTATGTTCAATAATTCCTTCGTTAATTAAAATAAAGTGAATAATATTTAAAAAATAAAAAAATAAAAAAGAATCAAGAAGAGTGGTGAATTTAAGATGAATCTCAGTAGGAAAAGTTCACACATAAGATAATAATTCAACCTTTCAAATTTATGTGTGTAACTTCTTTATCCTACAATACAACAGAGAGTTCAGTGTTTCTTGTTTTCACTTATTTAAAAATTTTCTGTTATAAATATTGGATTAATTAAAAATTATAAGCTTGTAGAAATGTGTAATATCTCAATCATGGAACATAATAAATCTTCGAAAAAATATTTTGCAGCATAGCTAAACATGCTTGAGTATTTTAAAAGACAACTTTTAAAACAAATTGATAATTAAATTTTTTTCAAAATAAAAGTTTTAGTATGAAAATCCAAAAGGGTAAGAACAAAAAAAATAAAACAGAATGAGAGATATGAACTAAATTTTTTAAAAAAATATAGCATGCAAATAAAAAATAGTGAGACCACAAGAATGAAAAAGAGAGAGATTATAGAATAACTACGGAGAGAATACATGCTAATATTTGATATTTAAAATTTTAATATGCAATCATATTTGACCGTACATTGTCGTTCCTCTTCGGATGGAGTAAAAAGGACCCCCAACTAATCTCCTATTCAATGCTCAAGGTATGAGGTTATAAAGATATAAATGAACAACCAAATATCTCTCTAAAGAGATTATATTTTATCAATATTATAAGATATAAATATATCTTTTTGAATCCATACCATAGAAACACTACATGGCTTGTTCTTTTATAACACCAACAAAAGATTACTGCAAACAATACTCTATTGCATAAGTTTCAAGACTTGAGTCAATCAATCAATATTTACTTTAAAATCATAAAGCATTGACTCAGACATTAAGACAATAATTGTAACTCATAGGTTTTAGAAATTATTATGGTTAAACCAATTTTAAAAACTCCAACAGAACTAAAATCCCCAAATAAAATGCTGAAGAATATATTGAAATAGTAATACGTTAAACACATTTTTAATTTTAAATCGTAAATAATAAGAATACGTGTAGAATAAAAAAATTTAAAATTAACCAATAACACTGTGCCGCCTCACCATAAAATTTCACATGAAGATGGAACCCATTGATCTTATTCTTGTATCCATTTGATAAAATTTCCCCTCAAAAAAAATTCCTTAATTTTAAACTTCAGCGGTGCTCTACCAATTAGAAAATAGAAAAAAGTTGGGTATGAATGTCATTTTTTAAATAAAAAAGAAATTTTTTTTTGCATATAAATGCAAGTAATAATGTATACTTTTAATATGGATATAATCACTAATAAAGTTTATGAATAAATGAAAGACAAAGTAAACCAATAATAGCTCGTCATCTCAACTTTGAACGCCACCAAAGCTATCCACATGTCAATGACATATGCTATCACTCAATTTTATATATAGTTATATGGATGATTGGATGATTAGGCTATATACTGTTAAGGGGAAATGGTGTGGGGCATTATCAAAGAATTACATTTTCAAAGAATTATTTTCCTATGGGAGTGTTGTCTTCTCAGAGGAGTTAAGCACCAATGCAGCTCGAGGCATTTGTAGACTTCTTGGTTGTTCGATCTTTATAACATGTTTTGTGATGTTATTATTGAGTGTGGAGGAGAAATGACAAAGATCATAATGTTAGGAATAAACAAGGTTTACCTGATATGTTTCTGCCAAATGTTATTAATTCTAGAGTGTGCTGTGAGCATATATATATTTTTAATATTTACAAGCTTTTTGAGTAGGAATATATGAAAGGGAAGGGTTGTTCTCAAGAGTTGGTTAGTTTAATTGAGACTCAGAGTTGGTGAGGTTATGTGTGTTTTATTTGAAAATCATAATGTAAATCAGTTTGCATGCGATGTGATGTTTCACAGTAATGATCACACAATTTCATGTAGCTACAAGAATTTTAGTGAGACAAATCGACACATTGTGTTGTCACTGCTTGAGAATATATAATATGCATTGCGTTTGAAAGCTTCCAGGGGGCTTGCATTTTTTAAGAGGTGAACTGGGGTTGCTCGGGCAGTAAGTTGTTAAGAAGTAAGTTCTCAAATGTTTCGCGTTTATTTTCTGTTCCGATGACTATTTGGCAAGTATAGATGCATGGAAAAATTAATTGTCTTTTGTTAACTAGTAAGAGTAATTTTGAAGCAAGGCAGATTTGGGAGGAAACATGAAAAAGTTTGAAGGAATTAGTTAAGATAGAGGTTGGTTATGTGTCTATTTCTGACGGAAAGGAATGGGACCAGGTTATTAATGATAATATTAATAACAGTAGTCATATTCTTAATCCTCTTGCATCACGCAAGAAAGGGGTCTGAAATGTTAGAAGGAAAAGTATAAATGAAAAAATGGCCAACAGAGCAAGATCAAAGAAAATAAACTTTTATAAAAAAATCCCCTAATGCTTACCATTATGAGAAAATCACAAATTAAAAACATATTGAGGAAAATTAGGTGGAAAAATTATTAGAAACAAGTGATAAAATTTCTCATAAAAAACTGTGAGTAAATTTGAGAAAAAGTTCCCAAAAGAATTCCCGACCTCCTTCAACCTTTCACTGCTTAGATAATATCAACATGATTCAGGTAATTCATTAACATTCAAATTTCTCATCTAAACTCTTATATTTTCCCTCAATCCAAGTAAGAGAAAAATACTCACTTTATAATTTCTCCCAACATTTTTTTCCTTCATATTTTTTTCTTTCAAGCTTTCTTTCTATCAAATTTTCTAAGGACCAAACAGAGCATAAATGATATAAAAACTAATTGCAGAGAGTGAGAAATCTCTTCCAAGTATCTATGACCTGAGAAGATAGCAGGAAAAGATGAGTATTCAACAACCACTTTCCGCCCGAGGTGATACAGAGATGAAAAGACGATGACTTACAAAATTACTAAATAAACACTGGTGTGGTCATCCATCAACAAGCACATGGTGAAAGCGTGTATCGGTCAACAATCAGTTGTCTTCATCAAACTTTGATGTATGACATACGGGGTTTAACAGAAGCACTTCTCTTTAATTCAGGTTCAATCATATTGCTTCATACATCCATGCGCAAGCATTATGGGGTATCAGTCGGTTTGCTTCAGATAGGTCATGGGTGTCAGCAAAATCCATGACCAGCAGAGGTTCTCGATCACAGTGGTAAATGCAAGTTACACAAAAACAAAGTAGACTTTGTCTAAATGTGCACTAAAAACCTTGTAATCCATTAAGGGCCGTGACCATGAGTATATACCTGCCAGTTCTGTAGTACTTGCCTCTTACTCTCGGTCATGATGCTGCTCTCAAATTCAGATAAATGCTCCTGCAATCCAATTGCTGGAGAGCCACGTGATCCAACAACAGTTGTGTGATTTGAAAGGGGTGGATAGACTCAGTTGAATCAACCTCTACCTCTTCCTCTGCTCCTTCCTCTACCCCTACCCCTGCCCCGCCCCCTTCCTCTCCCTCTTCCCCTTGATCCTTCTCTTCCATGAAAACTACCATCGTTTCTGTCGTAACTGAACATGCTTTTCTTTATATCTTCTGCCTCATCTGTGTGAGGATCCCATTGTTCCTGAAGAAGAGACCAGACAAGTCATATATTGTTAACTGACAAGAAACAGTAGCGCCAAGAGTCATCCTAACTAGCTAATATTATTGAACAGGACCCATCAACTCTAATAGTTCAGAAGATTCCTCTAAACAATTTAATCAGTGCAATGCCTTCATTGGCACTATTTCATAAATTTCAAGCATGAATCTAAAACATGCAGGGACCAGGAATGGGCACTACAGCGGCATAGAGTGCAGAATAAACGGTTTAGAATAATATCGAAATATCCTATAAGTTTGGGGGGCCAGCTAGAGAAAATAGGTACCATATGACAACTACTCGAACGTCCTTTTGGAAACCCCGAAACTGCTTATAATAGCATTCATTTCTAGAGGTCTGACGCTCTCACCAACCCAACCCCAAAGCCTGTTAAGAGCGTCCAAATATCCCCAGCACAATTTCAATGTGTGAAATGGCTTCATTGCCACCGCCTCATTAATTTTCAAGTGTGAATTCAAGGCTGAAAAAATGAGCATTATGGAGATGTACATTCAACTCCCAATAGTAAATGACGATCGTAAAACACCCCAAGTCATCTGAAGGGCCCAATGGAGCACATATATTGCACAATTCCCTGGACATTTTCCCCAAAATCATGAAGGCCACATAGAATAGGCCTTCATTTTGGTGGATTTAAGAGGGACTACCTTACCACCTAAATGCCCAACAATATCCTAAATATCTTCCTAAATAATTTCAATAAGCATGATGCTTGCACTGACGCTGCCATGTTGATATTAAAGCGTGACTCCATAACACCCCAAACCACACATTATCATGATTTATTCACTGTAAAACTCCTCTTTTTATTTGGGAGGGGGGGCAAAGAGGAATACTTGGTCGCCATTTGACAACTGCAACAATTTCTCTATCCCCATAACCATACACAAAAGCCCTTTTTTCTTTTTTTGGTTATATTTGGGGGGGGGGGGGCGTCTAGGAGAGCTCCGCCCAAACGTTCTAAAATCCCTCCAAGAAATTTCAATCTGCGTTATGGCTTCATTAGGGCCATCTTGTACATCTTAAACGGCATTATACTATTGACTATATACAGAGCACCATACTGATTGGAATGATCCTATGATAGTAATGATACCTTAAAACATTTAGAGGAACCGCAAGCAGCTACCACTTGAACACTATAAAACAGTTTTGCAAAAATCATGAAACTGTGCATAAGATTGATAAGATACATTATTTTAGGAGCCCCGACTTGCTTTAAATACTCTACATTGACAGCCTCTTATGACATTTGGAATTTTAGTCACCAAAATGGCTTCACAGGCCCTCATCTTGTGGGTTTTGAGATGTAATTCCAGAGCACCACAAACACCCAATGCTGTGGCATAACCACCCAATATCACAGCACAACCTTTTAGATCAATGGCCTTAGGATACATAGAACATCGGATGTTCAGCAGAAACCTAGAATCACAGTCAACGGTCTAATTTTCCAAAAAAAGCCCAACAACTTGTATATAACGACCTTCATTTCGGGTCCCAAAGATCAATAGGCCATGCTTATATATACCAAAGCCCCTAAGAACACTGTAAGAGTTCCGTCACATAATTCAAATAAAGCATAATACCTTCATTGACCTCATCAGGTGGATTTTAAAATGTTATTCCAAAACGCTAAGAAAAAGGGGTACTATAGAGGTAAACAATCTAGAATGCTCATAAATATATCCTAAAGACTTGAATGACCTCTGAAAGCATATAGCCAACATTTGTCAGCTTGTCATACAGTTTTCTCTAGTGCCTTATTGATTTCTTTAGCGTGATTGCAAGGAATGAGATAAAAAACTATCTAAGTCAATCAAATTGATAATTACCTACATCGATTTATGTAATCTCAGGAAGCGGGACCCACACTGGGAGTGTGTTGTTGTTGTTGATTTATGTAATCTCAGGGAAACAACCCCAACAATTGCAAAACCACAAAACGACTCCTAAATCCCAAGTCCTTAATTGCATATAAGGTAGCCAATAGATGAGCTTTTCACACAACCCAAGATGATGTCATCAAACTTCTTACTTATGTGTTTGATCTTTGTATTAGTTTCCCAATATTTCAACTAAGTATGATTGAAACAGCTATTCACAAGCAAAATTAGAAAGTTAAAAGCTTATACCATTGAGTCTAAGCATTTTAACAAAAATGGGCCCCATGGATCTTGTAGTGCGTGCAGCATTGCCTTGTGCCTTGTGCCCCTCTGCGCCTAGAATGTAAAAAATAGTGGGGTGACATGGCATACACTATTTAGGCCAGGGACCTCCCTCTTGGGAGACAAGTAGACAAGCTTAGAGCCCATGGACAACAAGCATTTTCTCTTTCTTTTTTTTTGGTTTTTTGGAAGAGTTAGTATTTAGGTGCCTAGGGCAGTAACCCAATAGGGGTGCTGGGGTAGGGAAAAAGGGATACTTGCATCACAGGTCCATGAAAGGCCCGTTGAGGCTCCCCAAAAGTTGAGAAATTGTAGTGCCCCCGGGATTCATACCCAGGGGAAGCTTTTTCGCAACCCACATGGCACTTCAACAACAAGTTTCTCTGCAAATAGTACTAAACATGTAATTATCAAAATAGTGAAATGAGAACAGACACCTGATCTTCCAAATCAAACTGGTTCTGAAGCCGCCAGGCAAGCTCTTCATCACGACTGAGATTGGGATGTTGTTCCCTAGCAACTGGATGTCCCCCAGTTTTTCTCCTTTCCCATTCATCCAGAGTGAACACTGGTTTCTCTTCTTCCTTCCCCTTTCCCCTGTATCTTTGACCTCTGTGCCTCTCATTGTGATGGGTTGGATTATTCAATTTTTGCTTGAGTTTCTGTGCTGCTGCTTGATTCTGAATAGGAACGTAATCAGCCACTGGCACACAAAGAGACATTCAAACCTTGTCAATTGTACATCAAGTAACCAATATGTCCTCACAAAAGCAACTCTTTCGTAACTTCGAGTGGAATATCACTACCACAATTTTTTTTTTAAAAGAAAGGATCTAGATGCCCTCTGAAGGGTGAAATTATCGGAGTTTCTCATTCTATCTTATTACACTGCATTTATGATCCACATAAAACATCTATAGTCGAAATACAAATACAAAATTTGACCATACAACTAATTCCAGTAGCACAATATGCAGAAGGCACCAGATATACATGTGCAAAGCCCACCATCACCTCCACCTCCACCTCCTCCCCCAAACACATTTACACACAAGCAGAGAGAGAGAGAGAGAGAGAGAGACCTTCTTTTGGTCTGCTTTCAGAAGTAGTAGGCTTTTCTTCAGGCCTTTGAGAAGTTGATGTCGTTTTGCTACTATTATCATCAGCATCTGTTTTAGCAGAGGCTTGCATACGATCCACCTGCTGAACTTCACTGTCTTTGGTGGCAGATTTGCCAACAGCAGGCCCACTGCTCTGAGGCACTGATACAAAGTAAGATGTAAATTTATGATGCCCCAAATTCAAAAAGGGTGGATGCCTGACACTGTAAAAATACCATTACTTCTAAGTTCCAATCCACCATAATGCAATGAAGAAGTGCACTACCATTGAGCACTATCTAAAGAGGAAATCCAGACCATACCCAGCACCATGAGCTGTTATGATTAACAATAATGTGTTGCTGACTATGAAGCATTAGCCTCTGAATTTTTTATAACTAATGCTACATGAAATAAGCATGCAAACAACAAGAAACTCCCCATGAGATCTAGACAACCTCTTATGGCGCCTTTTCTCAACAAGTGAAGAGCACAAATAAATAGCTTCAAACAGAATGCACCTATCCAGGTGATGAAAGAGACACGCAACAGAATAAGAACTATACCATTTCTAGTGAATGCATCTTTGCGTCCTCCAATCTGCAATTTTTCGAAAGGTGGGGGACCACCAGCATCACCATCTCGACCTATCCGTAGAGAAGACCGGGAGAAACCTGCATACTTCTGGTTCATCTGCCACTCTTCATACAGCGACTGCACCAATCCGCCAAGAACAGTTATTACATCAGGGCTCAGGCAGACTATACCATAATGCACCGCCACTTTCCTTTCCAGTCGGACCTGCCAAGGTGTAAGAGACAACTTACACTCATTAAGGCAAATAAAAAATAGTAGATTCATTGGCAGCAAGGGAAGATGGAAAAACAAATATCCACCACAGCAAAACGGGACACCAAAACCAATGAAACAGCCAAACAGATATGGCAATCCACATCTATAGGACAATTACCTGCATAGCTGGTCTAAGTGACTCAATAGTCAAAGCTAATTACATTAGACATCAATTACATGTTACACTTCACATTCATGTTTAGACGCTCCTCATAGACATATTAGTTTCATTTCTTCATCAAGGAATGAGGTTTAAGTCAGTAGAAATTTGCTAACAACTAATAAGATGCATCTCCATTTCAGGCAATATCAATGCAGTGCCCTGGAGAACCACCTAACAAGGCCTGGAAGGTAAAATATATGCAACCTATCTCCAGAATTGACAAATATTTAAGGCAAACTGATGGAAGGGAAAATTTCATGGACGCTCAGTACCTCACTGAACACTTCTGGCTACACTAGGCCATCAGCATGAATGCACTCTCATCCTTTGATTAGAAAAGGACTGATTCTATATATACTGAAATGTTCCGAAAACATATATTTGCATTAAAATAAGATTAGCGCTTTAGCTCTTCAAATAAGCACTTTCATTGGCTTCACATTCAGTTGCACGTAGTCAAGTCTACGCCCACCAGTTTCGCTCCACAGATCCAAAATGAGATATCACAACCATAATCCAAATCCTAAACAACCAAACAATGCATAGTTGATGAAGTACATCTGAACAATAGCTTAACCAAACAAATGCAAGCTCAATCAACAAAAAACCCGGCACAAGAGAGAACCAGAGCAAACAACCTTGGTTCCAGGCACGACATCATCTGAAATAGAAGGGATGTAGCAGTACTCCATAGCGGAAACCTCAGACTGCCCATCACTCAGAACCATCTTCAGAAGCCTCCGGTTGCCCGAACTCCTCCCCCCATCCGCCATACTACTCCTACTTATATCCCTCACAGAAGCTACCTGCATATAGTCACCAAAAAACACAACAAACAAAATCATTCCAATTTCATACAGATACCCAAAACCCTGAGATTTTCTAACCTGGAACAACAATGTATATACCGTAATGATGATTAAAACTATATACATAATTCATCATGTGAAGCTACTTGCATTACATATAATCACCAGAAAAACACAACAAAAGCAAAATCATTCCAATTCGACAGAGACACCCAAAACCCTAACAAAGTTTCGAACATTGACAGGGAGACAGAAAAGAGGAAACGGGGGGCATACCTGAAGAACTTTGGGAGGTTGAAGAACGTACGAGGGTTTGCGAAGCAGAGAAGCATCCGGCAACGATGTTCCCCCAATTGAACGCAAATCCACATTGCAGAGCTCGGATTCGACGGCATCAATGGCGGAAGATTCACCGCTTAAAGCAGCATTGATGGTGATTATGGCTCGAACTTGATCGAGGTCGCTGAAACACCAACCTCTACTTGTTAGCGATTTCAGGAGTTCCTCCGTTGATGATGATACCGCCATTTCTCTCTTCTTTGTTCTCCCTCATTCAAATTCTGGGAATTTCGGGTCGAACCGAATCAATTGCAGTGAGTTAACTCGGTGAGTTGAAGTCTCAGAGTCGTCTTTGTGGGCCTATGGGCCGTAAGCATATTTGAGTTTAGATCGGGTCATCTTCACTTGGTTTGAAAATTAGCAGGTTTCGATTCAGGCCCAATATACTTGTGTAAGCATTCATATGCCACAACACCGCCGCCGCCACCCGCACTTCTCAGTGTGAGCTCCGCTTTCGCGAGGTCTAGGAAGATTCAGATGTATGCAACTTTACCTCTACAAACATCCTTACTTGTAAAGAGACTGATCCCAAGAGACAATGTAAGCATTCATATATACAACAACAACTCTCAGTGTGGGTCCCGCTTTCGCGGGATCTGGGGAGATCCAGATGTATGCAATCTTACCTCTACTAGCATTTATGCCCATAAACAGGCTGATTCGTAAGCATTCATATATGAGTACTAAAAAAAAATTTGTAGCCTCCAAAATATGAGTATTCAAAAGTTTAACGGTTCTTTCCTTAATTTCATTGTGTCATTCAATCAAAAAATTAATTTTAGTCTCTTATATTACTTATAATTATTAATTGATTGACTCTTACAAAATTAACCATTTAAAAAATTTTCTCTAAATATTAATTAATTTTAGTATCTCTTGCAAAATTGTATACAGTCATATAACTTATTTATATTGGCTATCTTATTCCAAGTTGTCACTATAACCTTTATGTATGAGTATTAACAAATGTAACCGTCAAAATATGAGTATTCAAAAGTATAACAATTCTTTTTTCTTTGTATTATTCACTCCAAAATATATGGTTGCAATAAATTTTAATGAACATAATAGCAATTTACCGGACTTTCAATTAATTTTTTTTTTACTATTATTTAGAGTCAAATATCCTAGCAAATTCGATTAACTCTATATTTAGGAGCATACTACAATATATATTTTGTGCATCCTATACAAGTAGCTGATTTCATATCGTATTAGATCCGAAATATAAGTACAAACCTTACCATCCTAATAAGGTCCTATAATAAGTTATTTATTACCTCTTTCTATTTTATTTTTCTGACTTATCATTCTTTCGTACCTATTTTTACTCATCGTGTAAATCTTTAGATCCATTAATAATATATTAATTTATATGAAAAAACTAATGTCAAAACATAGCTCAAACTGGCAACAACAATAACAACAACTCCTAGTGTAGGTCCCGCTTTCGCGGGGTCTATGGAGATCCAGCTGTAGGTAACCTTACCTCTACCGGTATTCCTACCCATAGAGAGGTTAATTCCTTAAGACTCACAAAACAATTTTTGAAAAAGGTTTAAAGAGAAAACCCTAAATTGACAACACACGGGTATAATGCTAGTATTAACGAATAATCAGACGTACTTTATAAATGAACACACTTGACATCTATATAGAATTGTGTGGTGCTAGAATTTGAACATACTTGACATCTATAAATATCTGAAAATCCATAAGATGACTTTTTGAAATTTTGCAGGCTCATTAATTAATAGTGGGAAAAAAAAATCTGAGGGTAGAAATGAAATAATTCCACTACAAGTAGCCAAGTATTCCACTAAATCTCAAAAAAAAAAAAAAGAAAAGGTTGAAGCAATCCAGATAATTTCCAGCGAAATTGGGCATCCCATATGCACACCCATAATTGTAAGCTCACCTAAATTCGCAGCTGGAAAGCAAACCCACATAAATAACCCCCCATTCAATACTCTCACCTAAATTTTCTTCAATGTACAAGTCAATAAACACAGTAAATATGTTTCTTTAATTTTTTTCATTTTTATCTTTTATTAATTGGAGTTGAATTATTATTGATCCATAATTATAAAAGCGAGAATTCTTCCAATGCAAATATTTCTATTTACAGGAATTTAGGACCTGTTTTTTTGTTGGGAACTATGGGTTTGGAAATGGGTGAAATTGGTTGAAATTGATTAAAGTTGGTTAAAGTTGGTATTTTTTTTGTTAAAGTTGATAGAAATAGGTTGAAACGAATTGAAATTGGAAGAAATTGGTATTTTTTTTACATGATGGGTTGAAGTTGGTTGAAATATGTTAAAGTTGAGATTTTTTATTTAAAAATTAGTTGAAGTGGGTTGAAGTTGGCAAATTAAAATTTACGAACGGAAAGAACAAATCAAGAGACCTTATTTACGGGCAAGAATAGATGCATGTTGAGGGTACGTACTAGGTCCAATGTAATTGCTAGCCTCAAAAATCATTCATAGTTTTGTATCAATCTCTTTGTACTTTTAGTACAGACACTTATAAAAATTAATGGATACTATCAAATTCTTAAAATAAATAATATAATTAATAAACAAATGTGACAGTAGTATATAAAATTTCTAAGTCGACCAGTTTCTAAAGAAAATAAGTATAGGACTGTTTATTTGCACTGGTATAAAGACAAGAAATGTATACCCAAATAGAACAATAATGTAAGTTTACAGGCTGTTGATTTCTGAATAGCTTCACACATACTGTTTGATAAATAGCTCTTAGCTGTTAGTTGTTGGCTGTTTGTATTAATTGTTTATATTAGTTATTTGAATTAGTTATTTTTAGAAAAAGTGTTTGGTAAAACTTGTTGTTTTTAAAAAAGATAATGGCAAATTTTCATTTATGTCTGATGTATAAATTACTTTAAATGACATATGGTGTAATTTTTTCAATCGCAACTATGTCATTTTCCAAAAAAAAACTCTTTCCAAAAGGGTAACAGGAATAACTTTTTCAAAAAGAGCTTTTTTGATCCAAACAACTGTTGCAAACAGCTATTTACTAAACAATCTTTGACTGTTTCACTTGGTGAAAACAACTAAAATTTTTCCAAATAGCTATTATTACTCAAGTAGCTATTGTTACCAAATACCCCAAAAGCTTTCCTATAGTAAACATTTCAATTGGTTAAAGTTGCCCATACGTACTGTTGGTCTTCCTCTTCATAGTCATAAATATTCCACTTTTCTTTCTTTCCTTTTTTTTTGGAAGGTACAGAAAATAAATATTTCGCTTTACTAACTGGATAAAGTGTGAATTTGGGCCTATATATGCTTTCTCCCCACTTTTTTTTTTTAATGAAGAGAAAATTAGGGTTTGGTTTTAAGAGTATCTAATGCTAAGGCCTATGGGTGGGGGAGTGAAGCTAAATTGCATTAATATGTTAAAGACCCTAAATAGGGATGGCAAAAGGTTGGGGAAAATCCGTCCCTGCCGGAACCCCGCTTCGAAGTGGGGAAAAATCTCCGTCCCCGACCCCACTTTTAACTAAAATTATGGACATTGTTGTATTTCATGGTGAATGATTATTGAACTTTGGTTATGTTTTAAGCTTTTAGTTTTTGAATTATGGTTATGTTTGACTTACTTAGACTTTGGTTGAATTGTTTTGTGTAATTTGTGTATTGTTAGACTTATGTTGCATAACTTGTTAATTTGGTTTGGAATTTGAATCGTAAAATTTGATTAATTTTATTATACTTGTGTTGCATAGAGTTTAGAAGAGCTTGTTGTACAATTAATTAGGTTAGGGAGTAGCGTGTAGGAATGATAAATTGAGTTTTCATCCAAGACTTGTAATATAGCTATTACAAAGGAGGGAAAAAAACAGCGGGGAAAAATCCCCGTTGGGGCCCCATCGAGGATTAAATCCCCGCTGAGGATGGGGATGGGGGGAAATTTTTTCCCCGCTACGGGGAACGGGGTAGGGATGGGGAGCGAGAATCCTAACGGGGATGGGGACGGGGACGGGGAATATGCCCCCCGTCCCCAACCCGCCCTGTTGCCATCCCTAACCCTAAATGTCTCTTCATACCACATGTTGTTTTTGACTTTAGTGTGTATATTATGGTTTTAAATGTCCATAATTCACTGGTTATTATATACAGAGATTAAATAGAAAGTGATGGATTACACTTAAGTAATAGTAAGTATTTATGTTGTAACTTTGAGTGAGACCACGTATCTGTTAGCTGTGGATGGGGAGTCACGACGAGATTAAACACGTTAGGTTAGTTATGTATATATGCATGTAATTCTCAAGATGTGACCGTGTTATACTGTCAAATAAGATTAGACAATTATATTTTACATATAAATTTCGAATTACATGAGTACTGCATATAGCTAGTATTTAATAAAAGCTTTCATGCATGATTATTATGCATTTGATAAATTTATGATCTTTAATATTTTTAATATTTAGGGATCTCAATTAGAAAACTACGTAATTTATGACATGGACAGTTCAATGTAAACTTCCCGGGGGGGCAATACGTCTATTATACTCCTGAGAGTATATGCTCTCACAAGCCACATCATCAAATATATATTAAGAAAATAAATATATGAAAAATACACGCGTAAAATATATATATGTAGATAACGAGAGTATGTGCTCCCGGGAGCACATAAGAAATTGCCTCGGGGGGGTCCTATCTCGCTAGCCAATTCTTTAAAAAAAAAAGAAGAAATTTAATATTTTCAAATTTTTTTCAAAGAAAAAATTAGGGTATATATCTAGGTTTCTCACTTTTTCAATTTCTTTTCTTTGTAATGGTTAAATTAATTTACGTGCTTGTTATTGTGGTCATATGTTGCTATTTTGGTGTGTGATTTCCATGTGTAGAAACAACACATATCCTAAAATTTTTATTTGGCCGTATTTTACAGAGATCCAGGATGTCAAACTTCACAAAAAAGATGTTATTTTGTTGTAAATCTCGTTTTTTTGTATAAATTTAATAGGGTCAGATTAGACTCATGGGTATGAAATACCGTGGGGATTGGTTAAGGGGCGATAGTGTGCCGGCTTGCATGAAAGTCGTGCAAAGCTAGTGTCGACCTGTATTACTCGAATCATCCGAACCTGTATTTTACTCTAATCTAATTAATAATCTGTTAATTCTAGTTTTTATATGTTTCCTTTAGCATTCAACCTAATATCAACTAAAATCAAATTGATTAAATTTTCCAAGCTTTCTTTACACATGCAAGTGATGCAACATAATCTTTTCAACTTATAATAACTATCATCAATATTCAATATTTATCAACATTATTTAACACTTATTGATACTAATCAGCATTAATTAGCACTAATCATCTATAAGTTACTTATGATAAGATGAACAGAACCAGCCATCAGTATTGTTACAATGAACCTTAAAATTATCAATCATGTTGTCATTAATGTTGCTGGCAATAAGTAAGATTGTGTTTAAAACTATCATTTAAAATAACATTTAATATTTTTTTTATACAGTATAATATTTGCATCTCCTTTCACATCAAAAAAGAAAAGAAAAAAAGATGCAATCCACATCAACTAATGGCCCACAAGAGTCCAGATGGGAGCAGATCAAAGCTGGAGATTGCAGTCTATCAACAGTATTTAGTGCCTATTGACACTAGCATTGATTAGTGTTGACTGACCCTAATTATGTGGATGGACGGCCACTTAAGCCGCCTAAGTGGTGATAACCTTAATTAATCTAAAATTATATAAGGAGGTTTAGAGGATTGATTTACAACACGTCAGTCTGATTACTTCTAAACCCGAATTCCCGCCTCTCCTCCTCTCTCACAGCCTACCAACTATCCTTAGGGTTTCAGGTTTGGGACATGGCATTCGAGGCGACTCTGGTAGCCACTTTCTAGCAGTGATCATATCCCGTGAGTTGATTCTGACAGCCAATTCCACACGAAATGTCAATTCTTTATTTTTCAACAATTAACATTAATCACCTATAAGTCACTTACGATAAGTTGAAGAGAACATTGATAACTGCAATCCACATCAAAAAGAAATAAAAAATGCAATCCACATCAACTAAAGGCTGACAAGAGTCCACATGGGGGCAGATCCAAGCTAGAAATTGCAGTGTATATGTCTCACTCATTTCCAAGGCTCACAAGAGTTGTGGGGTTAATTAATTAGACATCCATCACTTATTATCAAAATTATCAAAATGAATTGACCATTGACTCACCAAGCCGCATCAAAACTCATGATTTCAGTGCCGTTTTGAGTAGCTCAAGTGGAGCTTTCACAGGATAAAGTGTTAGGTGCTAAACAGGGCTCATTAATTCACTACATATGTTGGATTTGTGTCGGCTAGCATTGCCTGCTTTCCTATGGGTTCTTTTTATAGAGTATATATATTAGACTAGATCTAATAAAATGAAGTCATGTTAGAGTTTTTTTTTTTTTTTTTAAGTGTGAATGAGACGTAAAAAACACTATAAGCAGACTTTGAATTTAGATCTCGAATAATAATTTATAGAAATTTCACAAATTGAGTTAACTAACAATCAAAATATTTGAAGTTTAATGAAACCAATATTTCGATAATTATGAGATACTTATGTTACATACCTACACTTATTTATTTTATGTTTCACTAAGAAGAAATTTTAGGAGATGATTTTGGATGTAATTTAGATACGATAAAACTTACAGTAATGTGAAATCATTTAAAAGTTTCTAGTTTAGATATTTTAAACTCATTGAGTATGAAAAACTATTTTTTTGAAAATTCTAAGATTAGGGTTTGAAAAGATTTAGCTGATTGTAAAGTTGAGCATCACTACAACAAACATGGGCCATTACAACGGCAATAGTGCAACAGTTTGCAAAATTGTTGCAGTGGATAGTTTATGCAATAGATTTTATAGATGTTGCCTAAAGTTTTTGGTTATTCCTATATTTGTGGAAAACTGTTGCACTAGATATATTATACACCACTAATAAACATTTGCATAGCCTAAACATTAATTTGAAAAAGAAAAGAAAAATATTTCAGAACCTACAAAAGCGCAAAACTTCTCCCCAAGAATTATGGAGGGGGGGGGGGAGAACAAGCATAAAATAACCCTAAACCTAGCAATAGCAGTTCAATGTCACATTCATTTTCATCTTCAATTCCATACCCCGTCACGATCCTCTAGTTGCTCCCCCCACCCCTTCGCGTAGTTCTTCGACTCGGCCACCCATCACACATGTCGTTGGCGACTGCAATGCTGAGTGTTCTAAGTCCAATCATCACCGGCGACCAGATTCTTGCAGCACCGTAATCTTAACTGCACATTCTGTTGTTGTACGTTCTGTTATTGACCTTCTTTAAAATGTAGAAAAAAAAAATGAAGGAGTTTGAGGTTTTGCATGAAACAAGAATCTTAGATAGTAGTATAGATCCCTTGATAGGGTGATGGGGTCTGTTCAGCATGGACAAATACAACTGTTGGAGTATGAAATTGGGTAATATCCCACATTGATAAAATTCAAAGAAAATGATAGCGGGTGTTGTCCCACATTGATGAAATTAAA
>JACYFF010031955.1:115195529-115250207 GCA_017589665.1 Selenicereus undatus | reverse complement strand
AAAAAAAAAAGAAGACAAATATCTAAGTATAAGGTGGTTAGTAGATATATGTCTACTTAATGTTGATTATAATATATCAAAATTTAAAAATCTAGTTTGACAAATTAATGGAGCCCCCATAAAAACTAGCCAATTAGAAAAAATTAGCCTCATCGCCTTCCTTCAACTAATAATGGTTGCATTAAATATGAATATAATTTTAGTCTTTGACTTTAATTCCATACTTATACTTCTTGTGGAGTTTATGTCTCATTAATGACTGTGGTGTTGAGTGTTGAACACTTGGTCGGTAATGATACATGTTGCAACTCACAAATGCAAAATCAATATTCTAGAAGTTAAGTGTGGGTGGTGTTAATTTGAGGTGGCATTATGTCAGGCTTTTATTTCTCAAACGTGTCTTTTGTATGATGATGTATAGTTTGTGATGGATGATATCAACTTAATTAAATGTGGTTTTCAAAATTTTAACAAAAAGAGTGAAAAATAATAATGTAATAAAGAATGTTTGTGGACAATAACAGCATATATGTCAATGAGATCTTAGCCAAGTGGTTAATATTAAGGTCTTGAGTACATTAGATCTAGGTTTTATTACCTGTTCCTCCATTCATTGTACTGTTTTCACGGTTCATTTAAATTTAAAAAAAGATATATAGATAATTTTGATGGTGTATGAATAATTTTATTATCACGTGAGAATAAATGTACATGGGAGTACGTATATTCAATTTAAGAGGGTACAATGCAATTTGCCCATCTTCCTTGTTGTAAAGTCATGTGGTTATTAGGGATCGTACAGTACATATGGTGCGAGATGTTTAATTCATCTCCGTAGCTAGTTTGAAATTTCGGGACCTCAATTCTCTATATCTGAAGAAGGACCACAATCTCTTATATGCTGATAAAATTAAGATCTTATTTATCAATATACTATCAAGAATGTTATTAGAATACACATAACAGGGGTTCGAGCCTTGTAAATGGAGAAAATTTGCAACGGAAGAGCTTAATTTCTTTTCAAGTCAACAATAGCTCAACTCTGATAACAAATACCCAAAGATTTCTAATATATAAACACAAAAGGATTGTAAGTCCTTGGCAGTTGGCACTGGCAATACAACGCTAGGTATTAAGTGGCGATGGTGTGGTTCTTTTGAATGGGTAGAAGATAAGAAATACAAGGAGTCCAGCTTGTCTTATTGAATTCAACAAAAGCAATATTAATTAATGCATGAATTAGTAATTTCAATTAAATAAAAAATAAAATGGTACCAAATTTGCTTAAAATTGATGCATTAAATATTCAAGCATAGGAAAACTATGGCAAATCTGTCGAGTGGGCAGCATAATTTGTACCAAAGATAAGTACATTAGAAAATGTCCTCGAGCATTCATAATTTAACCATAATCGATCTTTAGAAGACAATTATTAAATTATCTCTTTCTCCTTAGATATCTTTCTTACAGATTTTGTGCTATTATCAATTCAGATACATCCGTGGAATCAGCCACTGACAAAGTCACGTTAGGCTGCCTACAATTCACCCCTTGAGGTGCGACCCTTCCCCGGACCCTACGTAAACGCGGGATGTTCGTGCACCGGGCTGCCATTTTATCAATTCAAATACATCTTATTAGTAGCTCCGTTCTTCCTTTCTTTCTTCTTCCTCACACGCACAAGAAAAAAAGAATGATCTTAATTATTCAATCAATACATAATCTAATGAAACAAATATATATATATATATATATATATATATATATATATATATATATATATAGCTACAAATTATAATCCCATTTTAAAAGTTCTCTTCTATAAATAACAGAAAAGGCAACATGAAAGATTCAGATTATGGTCCATTTAAAGGCATTCTATGAAGATAGAATGAACTCATCTATGTTTATGAAGCATTAATCTTTCAATGAAGAAAAGAAACAAAAGAGAGCAAGACAACGAAGCGTAAAGAAAACAATGAATAGGACTCAAAAACTGTTTTGTGGCTTCCATCCTTTTTAACGGTGGGAAAATGAAAATCACGCTTTAACCGTTACAATTTCAAAAATCTCCCTCACATTTATTCCCACACCCATACGCGTATTGATGAGCGTGGATCTCACTCGCCGAAGACGTTGTCTTCGAGAGTTGAAGCAGATAAAATGGTATGTACTTAATTAGACATTAAATGGCCAACTCATACCCACTTTGATGACTTAGATAGGTGAAGCCCATTTAGATCTAAATTTAAATTGATCGGAATTAAAATTAAGTTTGATATGATTTTCTTAATAAATTTGTTTTCTTTGCAAATGTCCACTTTAATACAAATTTTAGAGAAAGAATATTCAATTGACTTATTTTAACTTTTATTTTGAAAATTCCTATTTTTTGAATAATACATTTTAATTTAATTGTCATTTTATGTTATTGTCCAACTAGTGTAACATCATCAAATATATTTAATTTATAATGGCTAATTATTTCGAAAAATGCAAATCACATTGAGCAGAAAATATATATATTATATCAAAAATAATCCAAACTAGCCAAATAAATTCAATTGAGTTATTCTTGGAACACAAATAAATTTAATTTAGTATAACTCTATGACATCAGCAGATAAAATATAAACAGTCTTTTTCAAAATAAAATATTAACAATAATCTCTAACAAGTCTAACTACCTTACAAGATAGGCCCAAAAACACTCCCTTATTTTTCTTTTAAAATTTCTAAAATATGCTTATTTCCACCCATCTCATATTAGAAAACAAAAAGTATATATATTTGAGCTTGCTTATATGTGGTATAACAACTATTTTATGCCGCTTTGGAATAAGTCTTTCTATAAATAGAGATGCCTATAGAAATAAGACTGTCTATATTTAAATCTTATAGGCTCTTCACTGGAAGGTGGTGTTGTTTGATTCCCAAAAATAAAAAAAAAAAACCACGCAGAAAAACTATTTTATCCAATTATCCGCACAGTGTTGTAGCGCGTACATCCAACTGTCGGGCCTCCTCCCACTCCAACAGTCTCTCTCTTTCTCCCCCCACCCCCCCGTCCAACGGCCATTTATTGCGCCTCCCTCCCGCCATTTACAGAGTTATGGAGAGTGTGAAGAGAGAGAAAATGCAAGCCAACGAGCTGCACAAATTTACATACATACATGCATACATTAACAAAAGTAGAAGATTAAGGAAAGAAAGAGAGAGAGAAACAAGAAATTAAATGCACAAAGATGTCCAACTACCATGCTCAGAAGACCCACCCAGCTAGAGAGAGAGAGACAGAGACAAACTGTATGGGCCATAAGAAGGATAAATACTCTTAGCTTCTTCTAGGGTTTGTTACATTACACATTCTTCATTTTCAACCTCTCGATCTCTCTCTCTCTCTCTTAGCTTGTTCTGCTTCAGCTTCTCTCTCTAGGGCGATCGATCGTCGGAAAATGTGGAATTCGACGGCGGAGAACGTGTTTCAGGCGTCGCAATCGGAGGCCAGCGACGACGAGGAGGCGCTAAAATGGGCGGCGCTGGAGCGGCTTCCGACGTACTCCAGAGTTCGCCGTGGAATCTTCAGGAATGTTCTCGGAGATTACAAGGAGATCCATGTCGGTAAGCTTGATGCTGATGAGCGAAGGCTCGTATTGGATCGGCTCATGAGTTCTGTTGAAAATGATCCTGAAAAGTTCTTCGATCGGATGCGACGCCGTTTTTCTGAGTAATTCTTGCTCTACTCTGCTTTGCTTTATTCTGTTTTTGTTGTTTTTCTGATTGATTGATATGCTTGTGATGAGAAATTGAGTGATTGTTGAGTTGTTGATTTAGTGTGAGTTTACTTGCATTGTATATTAATTTGCATTTGCTTTTGTGGATGAGCAAGTTATGACAGTAAGACTGCTTACGACTGGATCTTCCCCTAACTCTAATAAGGCGGGATTTACTCTGGGGTTTAATTTAGGAATGAAATTTATGAACACAAAAGGGTGAACATGACTTTTACGAAAATCAATTCCACTTGATTTTGAAGGATTTGTGGGAGCTAATTATCTTGGTTACGTGTAGGATTTAGATTCGCTTTTCAAATGCTGCGAGAAAATGTTTGATATTCATTTTAGGGAAATTAAAGAAAATGATGTTCCAAAAATTCATAAGATAAGTAGTGCATTGGTAACTTTTCAAAAGTTGAGGATGCATACTTCCCCTGAAATCATGTCATTGTCTGACTCGAATTCGAGATCATAGCCTTTATTCGATCTATTTAAAATAAGGGTTGCTCATAAATTTGAGATGAACGTAAAAAAACAGTGGCAAAAAGGCTAATAATTTTGGGCACATTGCCTAAAATTCGATGATTACTGTGTATTGGATTGGGATGTCTGGACTCTAAGGTACCATACCTACTTTGAGGGCCATAATTTTAGTCAGGACTGGAAAATTAAAAGTATAAAAAATGTAATTGACTAAGATACTGTGTTAGGTGTGAAATTGTTGCATTTTATTTTCAGCTCACCATGGCATACCTGTGATAATTTCACATTGACTAAGAGCATCTCACATCAGAAGGTGAATATCAGGGCACCCTAGTGATTTTTACTTTGGGCACTTATTTTTTTCTGAGCTGACTGAATGAATTTATTTATCTTGGTAATAATTTGTTGTAACTTATACAGTTTTGATGTTGTCTATGCTTTCTGTTTTTCTAAAGTCGCAAGAATTACATAATTTGGTTCAGGATTAATTTCTTTTAAAAAAAGAAAGCTTTGTCTCGATCTTCCTACGAATTGAATTCTGTTAGCCCTCATCTCTCAGCGTCAGCTGGTGCTTGGGGATGTTTCTAAGCAAGTATCTGCACTTGACATTGGCATTACAGGGTAAATTTGGAATTTCCAAAGATAGAAGTGCGGTTTGAACACTTAAAAGTAGAGTCTTATGTTCACATTGGAAGCAGGGCATTACCAACTATTCCTAATTTCATTCTTAATATGTCCGAGGTAAATGAGTTACAATCTATAATCCTTGGTTGACTATTTATTGCAAGTTGAGCCTAGATAGCTATGAATTTTCATTTTTTGGTGTCATGTAACAATGGTGAAGGCTTTCTTGAGGAAGTTGCATATGTACCCAGGCAAACGGAAAAAGCTAACCATCTTAGATGGTATAAGTGGGATTATTCGACCTTCCAGGTACTTAAAACAAATCCCATTATATCCTTGGGTCCCTCGTTGGACACTCCCGATATATGGTAACTCATAAGCACATTGCAGGTTGACCTTGCTACTAGGTCCTCCAAGCTCAGGGAAGACAACTTTGCTGTTAGCTCTTGCCGGACGCCTTAAAGGACAAGGATTGCAGGTAACCAAGTTTCCAATTTTAAACAAAGCTAAGCAATGAAGCATGATTGCAATACCGTTTCCTGATATTGTTGTGATAGTAGAGCTATCCATTTGAGCTGTCATTGTTATCTCATCCCAAAGCTACAACTTGTGAATATTGCACATACTTGTTCAGTTCCCACTGCACATTCTACTTTGTGGTCTTTTGTCAAGTTGTCTTAGGATAAGGGAAATGTTACAGAGCAGTGGTAACCGGCTACTGAACCATGGCACAATTGATTGGTAACCTAGAGGCGCAATCACTTGAGAAAGCCCTACCCGTGCCACTAGCCTCTGTCTTGCTCCATCAAGTTCGGGGCGGGGGGAAGAAGTTGACATGCTAATGCACCTTAAATGACATTCATTAAGGGGTGGTTTTCTTGGCCTATCTTGTGAGAATTGTGCATAAATAGGATTTACTTGTTTAAGTGCTACAAGTCCAAGTGAGATCCTGCCCCAAAACAATGGGTGGAGTAACTCAAAAGCTGAAGGGTTGTCTTTTGTTAATTTGGAAAAAATTGACTATACTCTCGATTGTTACATCCTTCTCCTAATATCTCTTTAGTAATTCAAGATGTCAGGGAAAATCTCATATAATGGGCATGAGCTGCGAGAGTTTGTTCCTCAAAGGACATCTGCATATGTGACTCAACATGATTGTCATGTGGCAGAGATGACTGTAAGGGAAACTCTTGCATTCGCAGCACGGTGCCAAGGTGTTGGAAGCAAGTATGGTAAGGTGCATGCTGGACTTTGTATGTTATACTGTCCATGCAAGAACAAATTTCACCTTGACATTTTATTCTTTTTACTACTATGATAGATATGCTTCTTGAGCTTGCACGAAGGGAAAAGCAGTCCAGATTATTACCTGAAGAAGATCTTGATATATTCATAAAGGTTTGCAGTCCTTAGATATGTAGTCTTAGCTTCACAGTTGTATAGTGCTTCAAAACTCTTTAGCCTCAATGATCAATTGACCTGCTGCAGGCATTGGCTCTTGATGGACAAAACACAGACCTTGTGGTGGATTTCATTCTGAAGGTATTTAACAAGTTGCATCTTATGTTTGGTTTTACAAACATGTCTTGACAGTGGCAAGCAATTATTAGCCGTCAATTTTTTTTAAAAAAAAATGCTTATGATGAAACGGATACTATTTTCCCTCCAAAATATTGCCTTCATTGTCATGAAGTGTCCATCCTACTTAGACATGAAAGGTTTTTGTTATATAGCAGCAGTGTTTTCCTGTGAACTTTGAGTACTAAAACTATTTCTGCAAAGATTTTAGGTTTAGATATATGTGCAGACACGTTAGTAGGAGATGAGATGCTCAAGGGGATATCTGGTGGACAAAAGAAGCGACTGACAACTGGTATCTTTTGTGTCATTTGAGTCTTCTTATTGACAAACACTGCTTTCTGCATCTTTTTTGGTGATGGAGACCTCTATGCCTCTTATCTGCTTTGGTAGGCGAACTATTGGCTGGACCATGCAGAGTGTTATTCATGGATGAGATATCTAATGGACTCGATAGTTCAACTACTTACCAGATTATAAAATATCTAAAGCATTCAACTCGCGCCCTTGACGGAACCACAGTAATCTCTCTACTGCAGCCTGCTCCAGAAACCTATGAGCTTTTTGATGACATTACATTACTCAGTGAGGGTCAAATAGTATATCAAGGCCCACGGGAATGCGTTCTTGATTTCTTTGCATACATGGGATTTTCTTGTCCTGAAAGAAAGAATGTTGCAGATTTCTTGCAAGAGGTAAACATTCCCCTCTCTGAGATATATTATTTGGTGCTTCCACCAGGACATCTTATTTATTGGAAACTTTGAATAGGTCACATCAAAAAAGGATCAAGAACAGTATTGGTGTGATCCCACCTGCCCTCACCGTTATACTCCCGTAGTAAGATTTGCGGAAGCATTTAGATCATATACTGTAGGAAGGAATTTGTCTTGCGAACTAGCTATTCCCTTTGATAGAAGGAAGAATCATCCAGCAGCTTTATCAACATCTCAGTATGGAGTGAAGAAATGGGAACTTCTCAAGATCGGATATTCATGGCAAAGACTGCTGATGAAACGGAACTCTTTCATCTATGTATTTAAGTTTATTCAGGTAAGGTTGCCACACTCCTCATGTTTGGTGCAAATGCGGTTTTGAAATTATCAATTCACCTGGAGCTTTAAAGTGACAAGGACGCTGTCTTAATTATTGTCTTAGATGCCAGCTAGTGTATTTGGCCTGTAATCTGACATATGTCATCTGTACTCCAGCTGCTTTTTGTTGCTTCCATCACAATGACTGTGTTTTTCCGAACAAAAATGCATCACAACACTGTGGACGATGGAGGCCTGTATCTTGGTTCTCTGTATTTCTCTATGGTCATCATTCTTTTCAATGGATTTACAGAGGTGTCAATGTTAGTCATGAAACTTCCAGTTATATACAAGCACAGGGACTTGCATTTCTATCCTTGCTGGGTGTATACTCTCCCTTCCTGGGTTCTGAGTATTCCAACTTCGCTGATTGAATCTGGTGTTTGGGTGGCAGTCACATACTATGTGATGGGATATGATCCTAACGTTATACGGTAATGTTTAGCTTAAATGCAAAAGGAAAAAAATTGTAAACTATGTGCTTTCTCCGCTGCAAATGACTTCTTATTGACTAGACTTTCTTTCCCATGTCTTGTTTTCAGATTCTTGAAGCAGTTCTTGTTATACTTTCTCCTACATCAGATGTCTCTGGGGCTTTTCCGTGTGATGGGATCGCTGGGTCGAAATATGATAGTGGCAAATACATTTGGATCTTTTGCCATGTTGGTTGTAATGGGGCTCGGTGGATACATTTTTTCAAGAGGTAAGGTCTAATACTTCAATATACTATTTCCATAGATGTACAAACTTGACATTGTTCATTTATTGGGGCAGATAGCATTCCCCGTTGGTGGATCTGGGGTTTCTGGATTTCTCCTCTTATGTATGGCCAAATTGCGGTTTCTGTGAATGAGTTTCGTGGCCATTCCTGGGATAAGGTAATTTCTTCTCCTATTATTCCTTTGTAATCTATGATCTGGACTTCATAGACTAATAAATTCACTGTCATTGGGTTATGTTTCTTTAAGGTTTTTGGAAATTCAAGACTAGGTGATGCAGTACTTAGGTCAAGGAGCTTGTTTACAGAAAATTACTGGTACTGGATCGGAGTAGGTGCTATGGTTGGATATGTAATCTTGTTCAATGTTCTGTTTACAGTCTTCCTTACTTACCTGCAACGTAAGACATTCTTTCCTGTAATTGCCTTGAATTTCCATCATAAATAAAGTCTTTTAGTATCTTTAGCATGAAAGCCATAGAGGATAAGCCACAAAGGACGAAGTCTCTTATCATGTTATGATTTGTGACATTAACCAGCCCTTGGGAAGCGACAAGCTGTAATTTCCAAAGCTGAACTTGAAGAAAAGGAGAAGAGGAGAACAGGTGAAACTGCAGTCATCCAGCTGCAGGAATTCTTGCAGCATTCGGGCTCATTAAATGGTGCGTAACAATGCATTCCATTTTACTTTCTTCTTCGAATTCTCTTGTGAAGCTAACTGAATTGTCATCTACTGCATCCCAATTGTTAAAGGAAAAGGACCTGCACCAAGGCCAAGAGGTATGGTTCTACCGTTTCAACCTCTTTCAATGGCATTCAGCAACATCAACTATTATGTGGATGTTCCTATGGTGAGTGCACATTGAGGAGTATCAACAGAGTTGGTTAGACTTAACCTCTGAAGTTACCCCCCTACCCTAGAATGAAATCTATGTACTTTTAAATCTTTAATCCTCCTAATCTATCTTATTAATTCAGGAAATGAAACAAGAAGGGGTACTGGAGGACAAGTTACAGCTGCTGGTAGATGTTACTGGAGCTTTCAGGCCCGGTGTGCTAACTGCACTGGTTGGTGTAAGTGGTGCCGGTAAAACCACCCTTATGGATGTATTAGCAGGTAGAAAAACGGGCGGGGTCATAGATGGGAGCATCTCTATATCTGGTTACCCCAAAAAGCAAGAAACATTTGCAAGAATATCTGGTTACTGTGAGCAGAATGATATTCACTCCCCTTGCTTGACGGTCATAGAATCTCTTCTGTTTTCAGCATGGCTACGTTTGTCTCGTGATGTGAACTTACAGACACAGAGGGTAATTATCGGATTTTCTTTCTCTTTTTGTGTGCTAGAACTGTGACTAAATTGTCCAGGTTTCTGGTTTTCAGGCTTTTGTAGATGAAGTTATGGAACTTGTGGAGCTGACTTCCCTGAGTGGGGCATTGATTGGTCTACCTGGAGTTGATGGTTTATCAACAGAGCAGAGGAAGAGGTTAACCATTGCGGTTGAATTGGTTGCAAATCCATCAATTATTTTTATGGATGAACCAACCACTGGCTTGGATGCAAGGTCTGCAGCAATTGTGATGAGAACTGTCAGGAATATTGTGAACACTGGTCGAACAATTGTATGCACAATCCATCAGCCAAGCATAGACATTTTTGAATCATTTGACGAGGTACTTTCCTCTCTCAACTTTTGGAATGTCGTAGTCTTCGGAATCTTAAGTTCTTAACTTAATGATAGTCTTCACTGGACTCTGTTCCATTTGTATATTTGTGGCATTGATAATCATCTCACAAGTGAACAGAGTAACATACAGAAGAGATAGGTATAACTACTTCCAAATATACATATGTACTCTGCTAAAAGTAAGCCTATGTATGCCAAAGATCTCCATTATGCCTGGATGATTGTGCTGAAGCCTTTGACGGTTCACTCCTGATATGCAAGAAAGAGCATGCATACGCTTCTGAGTTGAGGTTTTCTAGCTTCATTATTTGGCAAAGACTGTTCAATACTTTGTTGCCTTCCATTATCTTATATTCTCCGTACGTGGAATAACAAAAATTTTCATTATGGTCTCCTGATTTGGTATGGCCCTACATTGCAGCTATTCTTTATGAAGCGTGGAGGGCAAGTCATTTATGCTGGCCCACTGGGACCAAAATCTTGCAAGCTCATTGATTATTTTGAGGTCAGTAAATGTGTATGGTTATTTCAATGATGAGTCTTATTTCTGAATCTGGCCCTCAGTATTTGGAACTACATGTAGGCAATTGAAGGGGTACAGAAGATCAGACCAGGATATAACCCTGCTGCGTGGATGCTTGAAGTCACTTCTCCAGCAGAAGAAGCTCGCCTAGGTGTAGATTTTGCCGAAATCTATAGAAGATCACGAGTATTTCAGTATGTGCAGCTCATAATCCTTTTTGGGTCATATCGTATTGGGTATAGAAGTCCTGTTCTTACTTGCAGCCTTCTCTTACTCCAGGTATAACAAAGAGTTGGTTGACCGTCTTAGCAGACCACGTAGGAATACAAAGGAACTAAGTTTTCCAACAAAATATTCCCGATCATTCTTGGATCAGTTCCTGACTTGTCTCTGGAAGCAAAATCTATCCTACTGGAGAAATCCTCAGTACACCGCAGTTCGTTTCTTCTACACCGTTGTCATCTCGATAATGCTTGGAACCATATGCTGGAAATTTGGCTCTAAAAGGTGCTCTACTTATAAACCTTTTGTACTGTAAATCTAGTGTACTTTATTTTATACCAAAAGACCAAAATTGGGTTTATTGATGCTCAACTTCGTAACGTTACTTGCATCAAAGAAGATGGTTAGGAGGAGGATATCCCATGTCTCCTTGGTATTATGGCTCTTGTTGGAGACATGCATACCCCGACCAAAAGAAAGTCAGGTTGACTGATCAGGGAAAGCTCAGCCAAATCCGATCACCCCACAAAATTGGGATGAAACCAGATGTAAAACACAACCCATTTTGACCTGACTCCAAATGAACCTCACCAAAGCTCAATTGGCCCAAATTGCTCGGTTCCCCCCCCCCCCTGTCTGGGACATGAGTATCTGACAAACAGACTAGGATTCAAAATATAACCCAACCCCAATCCCAAAGCCAATCCTAATCCAACCTGAATATTCTATCAATCATTTTGACCCAATCTAAACAACCCTTTGTCACATCTAATTGTATAAATCACTTCGTACTCTATTTCCCGAGAATTAAGGGTAAAAGCTGATGAGTAATAAAGCCTCATAATTAGCAAAATCCGATGGCCTAATGTCATCTAGATCAGTCACATGTGCTAACACTACATGCTTAAATTTCGCAGGGAAAACCAGCAGGATGTGATTAATGCAATGGGATCCTTGTATGCTGCAGTACTCTTCCTGGGAATTACCAATGCCACTGCAGTTCAACCTGTTGTTTCGGTAGAAAGGTTTGTTTCCTACAGAGAGAGAGTTGCAGGGTTGTACTCAGCTTTACCATTTGCCTTTGCTCAGGTATGTACTACTTTCTCTCATTCTTTCCTCTTTCTTGAAAAATGAGAATACATTCCATAGATTACGAAGCCCACTGAATTTTGTTTAGCGATTTTGAGCCCTCTGACAGTGATCTTTGCTCTTGCACTCTGTTTGTGCAGGTAGTCATTGAGTTCCCTTACGTTTTGGCGCAAACCCTCATTTACTCTGCAGTCTTTTATGCCATGGCCTCGTTTGAATGGACAGCTTCAAAGTTCCTATGGTATCTGTTCTTTATGTACTTCACAGTCCTATACTTCACATTTTATGGAATGATGACTACTGCTGTCACGCCCAATCACAATGTGGCGGCTGTAATTGCCGCTCCATTCTATATGCTGTGGAACCTCTTCAGCGGCTTTATGATTCCTTACAAGGTAAGTGGTCGAATACTCAGTCAATTACAAATCTAATTTTTATCTCATTTCAGTTAGCCTGGACTATCAATCAACCTGTCCTGATGGCCTGATTAGTTTGAAATTCTACAGCCTTTTGATAATCTGATCGCTGTGAATGCTTGTTGTCAAGATCTCACTCTAATGAACCACCTAATACATCATAGTTTTAATTAGGTGAACCATTGTTTGATAGAGGTAGACCGAGGAAGAGCTGAAGCGAAGTGACTAGACACGATTTGACGACTTTAAGTTTAACAGAGGGCATGACTCAGGGTAGGAAGTTATGGTGAGCTAGGATTAAGGTTGCGAACTTTCGGGTAGCTTGTTAATTTGATTTTTACTTTATTTCTGAGGGCTCTTAAATTGCTGGTCCTTAGATCTGGCTTCCACTTATAGTGCGTTGCTAGTTCATGTGCATGCTTGCATAAGTTAGTATGAGAACTATCGGTATTTGTGATACATCACTTTTTTTTTTCCCCTTTCTGTCTATCTATTTGGGTATTTATCCGTATTTTATCAAATAATTTTCAACTATAAAATAAAATGTTTTCCCAAACTTTTTTTGGTGGGCATATTGGAAGCAACCTCTCTGTGGGTAATGATACATGCAAAGATAAGACCGCTTACATCTGGATCTTCCTAGACCCCGCGCGAGCGGGACCGACACTGGGAGTTTGTTGTTGTTGTTGTATTGTTTTATAGAGGGAGAACAGATAAAAAGAAGAGATTGACATTTCTTATTTTGGAAAAAAACATAAGATGTCACTACATTAGTGGAAATGATCAACGGTCTTGATACATCCTAGACACCATCAAGCCGTCACAAGGATCACTGGAATACTCCATATTACCATATATAATATTCTCTGTTGAAGTGCTGCTCTTCTTCCTCTCTGCTTCCACTTTGCTCTGCCTCCATCAAATATCAAAAAGCACAACACTAGCCATTTTCTTTCGGCCTTTGTCTTAGTTCCCTAGTACTTAAATCTCTTGTTTCATTTCACCAGAGAATTCCTGCATGGTGGAGATGGTACTACTGGCTCAATCCGGTATCTTGGAGTCTTTACGGTCTTCTCATTTCACAATACGGTCATGATGACAGATCAGTGAAGTTATCTGATGGCATTCACTCGATGCCTATGAAGCAATTCCTGAAGGATGGGTTCGGATTCAAGCACGATTTCCTACCCATCACAGGCATTGTGGTAGTCAGCTTCTGCGTATTCTTCGCCGTCATCTTTGCTTATGCAATAAAATCACTCAACTTCCAGAGAAGATGATCCAAACATCTTATCATGTTATCAGCAAGTGTTTTCAACTGATAGAGAAAAGAGATGTATCATTTTATGTAATTTGTATAGCATACAGTACAGGATTCTACATATAGGCCATTCATTTCATCCGATATAGATATTATATCACTATTTTGTGGGGGAAACATAATAATCAACTTCACTCCAACATATTCAGAAGTCTCTCTACATAGCCTTTCTCATATGTATTTTAAGTTTCGTGCATTGTAATGCTGTAATTTTTTCTACATATAGACCAATCAAATCATTTGATGTGAAAAATTTAGGTTGTGTTTTTCAATTCCTGCTACTACTCTTGATTGTAGTAACTTTTTTAATGAATGTACCTTATTCAGAACTTAGTTATTTTGAAAGTATGCACCTGCATTTCAATGATTATCACTCCTCTACCACGTGGAGCACAACTGTTCCTAAATGTTAGTTTTCAATGCTGAAACAAATAGACCGAAGGCACCTGCATTTTGTAATATTTACGCAATGCAGGTGCCTTCGGTCTATTTGTTTCAGCATTGAAAACTAACGTTTAGGAACAGTTGTGCTCCACATGGTAGAGGAGTGATAATCATTGAAATATAATATTGCTTTAATTCGGCCAAGCAAAATTAGGGTCTGCTAAAATTAAACTAACAAACAAAATAATCATTTATAAATGTCTCAGTGAGGAAATTTATTAACTGAAAGTAGTAAAAATATAAAAAAAAAAACAATACGGGGTGGTCTTAATAAATATAAATATATGAAGCAAAGGATATGAACTGTGGAACGGTTGGAGGTTGGAACGGTAAGAATGAAAATTTTAATTTTCAATAATGTAGAAACAAAAGTTCACGAAAAGCAAGTTGCAGCATGTTCTCCATCACGTAGTAACGTGAACTACGCGCGTATGAATCGAAGCAAATTTCGTGAGTTTCACTATGGGTGAGCAAAAAAAAACCGAAACTGAAAAATCGAATCGAAAAATCGGTTAATCGGTTTAATTTTTCCAAAAAATTCGGTTTGGTTAACCGAAGCGAAAAGATTAAGTGGTTTCGGTTTCAGTTTCAGTTAGGCCATTTGAAATTCGGTTAACCGCACGATTAACCGAAACCAAAACTCACTTTTATTAAAAAATAATTGAATTTTATATTGGTCAAATGTAGATTTTATCATTATTAAAGATAAGACTAAACATACAATAATGTGTAAATTAGTAATTGGTGTCTTAAATAGTTAAATTAATTAAAAAAAGAAGTGAAAATTGAAAATTAACAACTTAAATTAACGGTTAACCGGTAACTGAACCAAAAAACCAGTTGACTGAACCGAAAATCTAGTTAACTGAGTTTTTTGATTCGGTTACAGTTCACATTTTTGCCGAACGGAAAAATTCGGTTAACCGACAGTTTCGGTTCGGTTTACGGTTCACAATTTTTGGGAACCGACTTTCCGGTTAACCGATTTTCGGTTAACCAAATTTCCGATTAACCGGTTTTGATCACCCCTAAGTTTCACGCTTGTCGCCGAAAGGCTATGTTCGACAATAACATTTTGAGTATCGTTTAGTACTTTATCTAAGTCAATGCACTAATTAGTCAGTTTTTAGTGTTTGATAACCTAATATTTTTACTAGCATTTCAAGTAGTTTAGTGTTTTAATTAGCATTTTTGAACAGCCAACAGTATTAGTTTTTAGCTTTCAAAAGTAGCATTTCATTTTGTTTGGCCAAAAAATATCCTTCGGGAATATTATCTTTCGAAATTATGTATATCCTTTTATGTCAATTTACATTCTTAGCTAATCCAACAACTAAATTTACTGAACACATTTGTTTCAACCGCTCATCTAAACAGCTATTCGTTAACAACTTAAATTTAAAACGCTATTCAATATTTGAACTATTATCTACTTTCTAAGTAGCTAATTTTGTCAAATAGGGCCACAGTTTGAGGGGACTGAGTGAGGACTATAGTAGGGTTAAGCAACAATTTGGACTCCCACCCTCCCCCCAAGTTGTTGCAAAAGGGGAAAATTATATTATTGAACACCCAATTTGTCCTAAAGTAATATGAAATATTTATGTTTTATTTGAGTAATATTAGGTATTAAACTTTTAATATGAGGTGTGTGAAGTTCACCTCTCAATTAGTCATAAATTTATAATTTAATGAGTTATATTTTGTGTCTGAGTATGTAGAAAAGAAATTTTTGGATCTTGCTAAATTTATACCATTGAAATAAAGAAAGATAACAAAAGTAGCACACTAGTTATAAATTAAGTCCATTTATCTAATTGCTGGTGTGGGGCTTTGGCTATTATTTATCTTGTGTTTCCATTACTTGCATATGCTAGTAATTTTTTTGTTGTGCCTGTAATTGGCTAGTATGGAACTTATTGTCATTTGTGGTGCCAACATTTCATTAATATTTATTTATTGTTGCGAATGCTTGTTTCTGTTGTTTTTTCGTATGTTTTGTAGCCAAAAATTTTCAACTCCAAAATGGTTTTTCAAATCTTTTTGTGGGTCTATTGAAATCGACTTCTCTGTAGATAATGATACTTATATTTGAATCTCCCTAAACCCCATAAAAGCAGGATCCACACCGAGAAGTTATTGTTATTATACTGTGTTTGAAGTGATGATATCTTGTATTTCTAATAAATCTAGATAGCTAGAAGTATGACATATTTTTAGTTGTTTTTATTACTATTTTCATATTTATCAATTATTACATAATTATTCACTTGCATTTAGAATGCTTTATAATGCACCAATTAAAATTTATTAACTTTAGTGTTTTAAACTGTCCAAATGGAAGTTAAATGTTTTATAATGGCTTCTCATGTAGGTTGAATGTTTAATAATCGTTTTTTTTTATACAATTAAGACAGATATTGCATTTGTTAGCTAGGCTAATAAATATGAATCTTAATAAAATTCAATTTTAAAAAATGAGGAAGGAATTTTTTACTTTCTTTGTAAGTGTGTGCAACTCACATACTTACAAAGTGTTTTGCAACATTGTGAAAGTAAGTTAAGTGTTTTATATTATCCCAATAAAAGTTACATGTTTAATATTGACACTTAGTACGAGTTGAGCATTTAATAATTACTTATCTCAATCTTATATGCTCTCGTGAACACATGCTTTTAGAGCATATATATGTAATGGTGAGCGAAAATTTTGGCTCATAAGTGGGGCGTGTGCCTCCAAATCACCCCATGAGCCAATTTGTTGGTTCACAAATTTTGCTCTTTCCAATCCAAGTCTCACAACTTTAACTCACAGTATAAAATAATACTCATTGATCCTCACAATTAAACATATTTAAATAATTTTACTCTTTTGTTTTGCATTATTATTATTATTATTATTATTATTATTATTATTATTATTATTTGATTCATTATCATTATTTGTTTGAGTAGCAAATAATTTTTATATTTTTCAAAGAATTAATCTATTATAGCAAAATTAATAGGAAACATACCAATTAATATAAGAAAATACAGCCACTATACAACTAACAAAAAGACAATTGTTGCATCCTAGATGATACACATTTAGACGGAAAGACTCAAACAAATACAACATCTAAGTCTCCACCTACTAAGCTCATGAATCTCGAACTTGCTCTTTGTTTTCTATTTTCTTTCTCAAACTTCTTGTGAGCCTTTTGCCAAGATCTAAAGCTTCATTCCCTATTTCAGTAAGGGTGGGTGAATCATGCGTTGACCTTGAGTTCCTATTGCCACTATTCTTAATTACCTTTGTTAGAACGCTTAGTCATCTCCCTCTTCTCATGAAGTTGAAAGTCCATCTCAAGAGTACTATCAAATGGGCGCAAAGAACTGTTAATCTCCTCCTCATCTTCCATAGAGGATCCACAACTTGGTGCCTGAGAAAGGAACCTTCCAACAAAAATCGGGCGATTGTGAGCATCATCTAAGGGTTGAGTGATTGTCTTGCTATTATCCGAAAGTCCCTCAAGAACATCATTTCCCACAACCTCAAGATTACCATTAGGGGCTTCTAACATGTTGCTACTTAGATAACTCAAAAGTGCTTGCTTATATGGAGATGCCAACTGTTGATTGTCCTCCAAAGCTTTAGGAGCCTCATTACGTATTGATGTGAGCTTCTTTTTCGGAATCCATTTCCAAACTATCTTCTTTTGAGATTCCTCCCTTTGCTTGCTTGGCCTTGATGATGTCCTCTTTTGGAATTTTGCCCAAGCAACTTCCAACTTATGCCCATTCACAAATTCACAATTCAGTGTTTCAATTGCACTTTTACCATGGTAGAATTCACCAAATTTGATAAACCCATACTTTCGACCATTTTTCCTTCCAACTTTGCTAGGTATATAAACATCCACAATAACCATGACAGATCAAAGTCCACCATGCGCCTTGCTATTCATCATCTTCTTCTTTGATCCAGTATTTTTGTTGTTCTCCTTCATCTTCATCCATTCATTAGCCTCTCCCACTGCAGAGCCTCCGAGCCGACCATGGCTTGCTCGCAATATGAAAATGGCTCGGAAGCGAGGCATTGCACGAGTTCTTATTTGTCACACATATATATTTTTTTGGTGTATTTGTCATAAAAGTTATTTTAATATATCTTTTCACTAATGTGACTTTTAAAAGCACGTGTTGAGAATGACATATGTTTTGTCAAGTCGCCCTGAAAAATTCTCTCTTTTCTTACTCTCTTCTAAGCTAGCTGCAGTTAATAGGATTGGAGAGACATAGATCTGGAACTATCTAATAATTTGTAACCGTTAATACATGTGTGTTAGTTATTGCATTCGTGACATTTTCATCTTGGGTCAATAATCCATACCATGACAATTTTCTCACAAGAAATCTTACAATAATTAACATATATGTTGGGAGCATGTGATAACATAGGCATGGAAATACCTTTATTATATATAAGCACTTTAACAAGTGAACTATAGTGACAATATTATGTAACACATGATAATACGATCTTTATGTCAAAACAAGACACTTAATTAAAAAAGTATCTTGTAACATGACACGATGATTTAATTATTTGAAGCCAATTACAGCGGCGAATCAACTCTAGTGAGGTGGATTAAGCAACTGCGCGTGGTGGAGTTTGATCTTTCTTGATGAAGGCGAAAGTAAGAAAATTGGAATCTCTATAAGGGGATCCTAAGGTACATCACCCAACACAAACTCCTACAGGAATCATCAGTAAGAAAACGCAAACCACCACAAGTGTTGGGACAAGACACTATACCATAAATTGGAAGGAGGCCTCTACTCGGCCAGATTTTGAACATGATAGGCAGTACAGCGTCCATACCAATCTCGACGACTACAACGTTGCAGCGATTGGTGGTTGACCCACATTGGTGTGGCTGTGGCTGTGGCTGTGGTTGTGGTTGTGGTATGCAGCGGTTGCCATCTTAGAGAGGGGGAGTAGGAGGACCATGAGGAAATAGGTTGCCATTTTTTATTTTATTTCAAGCCTCTTTAATTCCTTGTTTGGGGTACCAAGAGGGCTAAATAGACCTTCTATTTATAGAAAAAGTTCACATAGACAAGGATTTTGAAAAAATCTAGATGAATAATTTTTGAACAAAAAAAATAATAATTTCAATGCCACTTCTGTTATAATATTCATATACAAGATTAGGGACAAAGCTAGGGCCGATATAGAACAGGAATCATGTACTAGATTGAATAATTTGGGAGAATCATAATCTAAAAAACCTCAGTTTCACCCAATTTATAACACCAGTTTATCCAAAAGTAACTTGCACAGCGTCGTTGATTTATTATATATGTACTTCGCCCATGTACAAAACTTTATACCTTTTCATCAATGAATAATGAAAACCGAATGTGTAGTATTAGCCTACTACAACAGCATCACCACCTCCCAGTGTAAGTCCCACAATGTCTGGTATTAGCCTATATTAACATATTACGTACTCTAGAATCGACAAACTTTCAATAACTACACTTAATTGTCAATTATCAAGCCTAAGTATTCATCGACATTTCCAATCAGATAGGTACAAAAAACACATAAGCAAAGGGGAACAGAAGATAAGGTCGAAGTGGTTCTCTTTTAACTAAAAATGTGAAAAACGCTTGGGAATCTAATTCATGAATCTTCCAAACTTATGTCTATTGTATTGATATATGTGGTTAATCAGTTGGAGAAATTAGAATGATGGAGAAATTTTCTGTGTCTTGTATTTATCTGCTAATTTTTATTTTTATTTTTATTTTTATTTTTTGTTCCATAGGAATTACAAAGGGTAATACAATACACAAAGAGGAAGGGGGAATCGAACCTGAGACTTAATATACCCAGTACCTCAATCTTTGTCGCTAAATTGTGTATTTATCTGCTAATGTAATTATATACAAAACTCTCCAGCTAAAAACTAGGAAGGAATAAGAGACAAAAAGATTTATAAGATATTAAATTAGTATAATATATTTATATATTAAAAAAATATATCAGAAAACACGAAAATTCTTTTAAGTCTAGTCCGAATATCTTTATTTTTTTTGAAAATTAAATAGCTACTTAAATGTTGAGTAATACTATAATGGCACGTTACCAAATAGGCACCATGAGATAATATAATACTCTATGCAATAATTAAGAACAATATTTTCTCAAAGAAAATGGTTTTTATTATGTAAAAACCTCATATCCTTAATTCAACATATGTTTCGAGAATTTTCATGAAATAATTTTCTTTAAGCCAAATTCCCCTCTCCAAAATTGAACACCACCAAAAACCACTTTCTTTTAAGCAAAATGTAATTATAATTTTATTTTTTTTGTTGGATAGAAAATGTAATTATAATTACAAAACCCTTAAATTTCGATTCTAAATAAAATTTCAAACTATAAATCATTATCCACCCAAAATTTAACTTGCATATTCCACATGAAATTGCTTTTTAAAATGCTATTCGTTTGCATCAGATCCCATTGATGTGAATTGACAAATTCAATGGAAGTGAAACGGTCTCACATAAACTTATAGTGAGAGAGTCTCCTGATTTATTTAGAATTATTTATCTTATAGTTTAATAATGTGCTATTATTATTAATATTTTTGGCTTTTGAAATATTAATTTGACATTTATTCTATTTATTGTGAATATCGAAGAAATTACTTATGGATAATTTTTGTATTTATATATCTAAAGGACACTAAATATGAAAAAAGACTCTTAATTGTGACATTCATAAATTTATCTAGACACATCCTTTATTTCATCAATTGACAAAGTTTTAATTAGCATATATTCTTAGTTAGATTCCTATTAGAATATAAGTTTGACATATGATTTTATTCTCTTTTCTTCTAGTAGTAATTTATTGTTAAAATAAAAAATTAAATAAAACAATTAATTTAAGTTAATTTTCCTATCAAAAAAGGCTTTTAACTCAAGATGAGGCACTTAGAAAAGTGATTTATGCTTATCATAAGAGATTCTTTATTGGGTGATGTTATACATCTTGTCGCAAGATACATTTTAAGTGTCTACCTTAGCCTAAATTAGTGTATTATATGATTTAAAATATCCAAAATTTCAACAGTTGTGGTCAGTTAACAAATGTGAACCTCATGTATTCATCGATTACACTGATGAATACAGATAACACCCTAATCAGATCAAATACGTGTATCTCAGGAGGCTTATGATACACCTTCTCTTCTTTTTTTTGAAATCAGATACACATAATTTTATAATAGGGAAAAGTTATGGCTAAAAGGTGACTTTACACTATTTACAAGTAGTAATACCCTTCAACTATTGAATTAAACCATATTTTTCCAATTTGATACATGATAATGTAACTTTTAAGTTATAAAAAAAAAAAACACTCAGGGCGTGTTTGGCAACAGCATTTTGAGCAGCGTTTGACGTTTTGACTAAGTCAATACACTCATCAGGTAATTTTTAGTGTTCGATATGATAACATAGTGTTTTGACTAGCATTTTAAGTAATGTTTAGCATTTTAAGCAGTGTTTCTAAAAAGCTAATAGTATTAACGTTTTGCATTCAAAAGTAGTGTTTCATTTTTTTTTTGCCAAAAAATATCTTTTGAAAATTTTATCTTTAGAAATTATCTATATCCTTTTATATCAATTTATATTAATCAGCTAACCAACAGCTAAATTTACCGAACACATTTATTTCAACTCTTATCTAAATAGCTATCCACTAAAAGTTAAATTAGAAACATCATCCACTACCTAAACAGCTATCCACTACCTGAACCGCTATCCGTTACTTGAACCGTTAATTTTTCCAAACAGGGTCTCCGTTTAGTCCTTAGAAAATTTGATGGAAAGAAAAGTTGAAAGAAAAAAAAATGCGAAGGAAAAAAAAGGAGGGAGAAAATAAGTTTGTTTTTCTATTGTTTGAATTGAGGAAAAAATATAAAAATTTGGATGAGAAATTGGAATATTAATGAACTACTTAAATTATGTTGATTTGGCAAAGAGCTTTTTGAAGAGCTTTTTGACCAAAAAGAGCTTTTTTGACTAAAATTAGCTTTTTGACCAAATGAAAAAGCTAATTTGGGTGTTTGGTGAAAGAGTTTTTTAAAAGAGCTTTTCTGGTCCAAAAAGCTAATTTGAAAAAGCTAATTCCATAAACTTTTTGGAAGAACTTTTTGAAAAATTAGCTTTTTGTCTCACAACTTTGTCAAAAACGGCTAATTTTATCAAACAGTTTTTCAACAAACAGCCAATTCAAATAGCTAATACAAACAGCTAACTCAAACAGTTAACAGCTTACAGCTAATACAAACAGCTAACAGCTAACATCTAACAGTTGTTTGCCAAACAGGGCCGATGTCATCTAAACAGTGTGAGGTTGGAGGAGGTTCGAAATTTTCCTCAAACTTCACTCACAATTTTATGATGAAAATTTTATCACTTGTTTCTAACAATTTTTCCGCCTAACTTTCCTCAATATTTTTTTCTTTGTTATTTTCTCTAAACCAAACACGAGAAAAAACGTACCTTTCCCAAAAAAAAAAAAAACTCCACCAAATTTTTCAAGGTCCAAACGGAGCCTTAAGAATATTTTTATCATTTTCAAAAACAAAATGCCTCCCTACATAAAAAAATAGAAATTATAATAATAACAGTGAGATAGAGGGAATAACATGAATGAAGCTGAGATGGTGTCCTCAACATGTGGAAAACAAGTAATATAATTCTCACACCATCAAGTTGAAGGCTGCTATAAAACATTCAGTACTCTTGTATCGATTCTATCACAATCACAATCTTCTCACCTAAACTGTAATGTAATTCTATACATTAGATCTCATGTTCAAATTAGAGCTGAGAAACCGGTCGGTTAGGGCCGACCTATTCAATAAATAAGTTCGAACAAATTGCGTAGTTTGGTGGCATTTTTTTGGTCAAGAACTCGCATTTTATTGATTTCGAAGATTTTTCAGCGTTAGAATGAGATCTAGCTAGGACCATGCCTTGCAATGTCAGCCCAGAAGTATAACCTAATTGTTAGGAGTTACTTGGCAGAAGCCTGGACCGACCTTAGTAGAAAAACTTGATTTTCTTGAACTTAGATTTGAACACAATCAGCGGACACGAGTCAAACCAAGCTCGAGTCGAGCCCTGCAAGATTCATCTTGGCTCAGCTCGATTTTACTCATTTTAGCTCAATTAATTTATTTTTTCACAAACGCTTGCATGGATAGTATGAAACTATTGTCATAATCAACAAATTTTTATTTCAATCCTTGATTATTGAATCCAGTACAAGAAATTATAATTTATCTTCGATTGTAACCTTAAATTTGAAACCTCATTAACCAAAAACAAACAAAAATGAAGGATAACGAGCCGAGCTAAATTCCGCACAAAGAATTGGGCATCCACACCCAAGCCTGGGCCTAAACTCTATTAAGTTCGGCTAGCCAAGCCCAAGTGAAACTTTTAACTGACCAAGCCGAACCCAAGCCGGTCGGCTCGTTTAGACCCCTTTTCTCACTATTCGCAATTGTTAACAAAGTCTCAACCAGCTGGAGCTTTTAATTTAAATACCTAATATTTTCAAACAAATTCTCAACAATTTACAATGTTGGCAAAGATCATCCAACCAGCTCAGTTATACTTCCACAATTGTTACAAGAAGATGTAATTTTTGCAAAAAGGTAAAGAACTGTTACAAGTTCTTATAGCTGTTGAGATATGACTGGCCAAAACAAGAGAAAACAAGCACATCCTACAGAATCCCCTATTCACTAAAAACACAAGCAAATTCAACTAGAAGTAGAAATATCAACATATTAGGCTTTTCACTTTAAACACATTTCAGAACTGGTCCCTAAATTAAAGGAGGCTGTCGACTATCGGATCACTTCCAGAGCTTCACACACTTGTCATGGCTGGCAGAAGCGACAAAGCCGGTGACACTCGAAACAGCCAAGGAAGTGATCTGTCCCTCGTGCGCTGCGGGCAAAGTCATCGTCTTGTTCTCCACCATGTTCCAGAGTTCCAAATTCTAATAGCCCAACAAAAACTTAGTAAGATTTTCACATTCTAAGGCAGTGATATAAAAGTAGATGAAATATGTAAGGCTCCCAAAGCCTCACAAGGAAATCTGGAAAAGAGTATGTCCAGTATGAAATGTTTTGAAAACTACTAGGCAAGAAATAGGATAGACAGCCATAAGGTGAATAAACAAGACGCTCATTGACCCAATTTTAGAGAGAAGATAGATGACGAGACACGTGCCTGGTAACATCCAATAATCAAAAGAGAAGAATAAACAGGGTGGAAGACACAGGTGTTGAATTTGTTGCCATTGCAGTTCAGATCATGAATGCAGTGCCATTTACCACCATTGTCAACCCTCCAAACCTTGACCAAATCTTCACTCACACATGCCAAGAATTCGCCAGAAGGATCCCAGCAAACCGAATGTAATTTTTGTGTATGACCCTAAAAACAGAAAAATCACACAAATCAGATCCAATATGAAAGTTAGATTCACTATCCACCCCTTTCATGCGTTTTGGGATTGTTTTTAGGAATTGACCTTATCTAACAATGGCCACCAGCGGACTCCAGATAGGGTCAAATTCCAACAGGCTAAACCAAATGAATATGAGCAAATCGATTTTTTCCCTTTTCTCCGCCCGCCCCGGGGGGGAGGGTGGCAGTGGCTTCCCAAAAAAATTTTAAAAAACATTCATAGCCAGGCCACTGGTTTTCGGCACCGCTGAACTTAACACAAGTAAGAAATTATCAAGCACAAAGAAAAGGTAGTCTGATTTTTAGCACAAGGTCAACAATCCAGCCAAACAGTGACAAGGAGGGCATTACCTGTAACTGTTGGTTGATTCTGAAGGTCTCTACGTCAATTATGTTAACAACAGTCTCTGAAGCAGCAGCGAGATACTTCGCAGTACGAGGCTGGAACCTCACTTGAACTGTGCCACCCTGAAACAGAAGATGAACAGATAAATAATTCTTCTCATGGAAAGCTGAGAGAACAAGCACAAAGCCTGGCCAAATTTCATACCTCGAGCACTTTAGGACAACTTCCATTGGTAATACTCCAGATTCGTATCTCACCATTTGAATCATTGGAGCAAATAAGGTCCTCTTTGGTTGGATGGAAATCTAATGACATGACGGTGGTAGAGTGTCCTGTGAAATTTCGAAGAGAGTATCCGGGCTGCAGAAAATATTATTCTATCCAGTTACGGAGGTATTAAAAACAAGGGCAGCCCCTCCTCGCTAAACATGCGAGAACAAAGACAACCTACCAAGGACCAACAAGATCTACGGAGATGCAGATATATATAGTCTTATCCAAAAGGTTGTAAACGAGATGTAAATATGAGTAAAAAGAAAGAAATGCATACTGACATTATCAGCATCCCACACCCTGACAGTTCTGTCAAATGAGGATGTTGCCAACCGTGACATGCTAGGACTGAATCGAACATCAGTGATCATGTGAGTATGTTCCTCAAGAGTAGACTTAGGTTTCTGAGTATCAGTGAACCACAACACAGCCTGCAAAACGTTTTATCACACCTTAAGAACCTCACAACCAGTATTTTTTGGGGGGAGGGGGGGGGATGATACTGAGGCAGGTCTCTCATCACTAACCTTTTTATCATGTCCACCAGTGGCCAGCAACTTTCCGTCTGATGAGAAGTGACAACAATTCACCTTGCTTGTACTAGCTTGGATAAGCGCATATTCCTTGAATGTGAAGCCTATAGCTCAAAATTGAAGGATGTAAATTATCAACAAAGCTCCAGTGATGCACCTTTGATGCCAGACATCATGAATTAAAGCATTGAAAGGAAAAGAAAAAGAAAAGGAAGAACTGGGCACCTTTGCCAACCTCCATGCCACGACCCATAGCATCCCTTAGGTCTTCCTCTTCATGAGACAAGAAGGAATCAACATTGTCATCCAAAGTTGCATCATCAACAAAACGACCCACATCACCCTGCAATTACTTAAGTTTTTAATGCTGCTGCCAAGTGAAATCTACTTACATTGATCAAATATCTGGGAATGGGTGATAACCCTAACTGCTATGCCATGACAACTTTCCAAATGTTACTGTGCACAAATGCTAGATCAAGCAAAACCTTTGTAAATACCAAGTAAAGTCAAGGTGTAGCAGCGCTGATGTTGTCTGCTAATAGTCCTTCCAAAACTACAGATATCAGAAAATAAAGTTTTTTGTAGGATCGCATCAAGTGATTTTAAATACCAACGGGCCTCTCCAGCCAGTGCATTTAGAGTGCAAACTACAGACTGATAAGGAAATGGTTACTCCAGCGGTGCTTCTAAAACTAAAGAGATCAAAGAATAAAGTACTTTGTCACAACAATTAACTTATTTAAGATTGACTCATCAGCCTGCCATTGGAAGAACCAAACTGGCCTATCCAACCAGTCTTTTTTGAGTCCAAATTCCTCAAAGCACAGAGTCGAAAAGTGGATAGATGAGAAAAGATGAATAATTTCATCCCACAGCCTTCCACATATTAATAAGTTCCATTAACTAGCACTGTACTTAATATTTTTGTCACTCAAAACAGATAATCCCCCACCCCCCCTCCCCCCGGGTCGAACAGGCCAGCAGAAGCTACATCAGGTCTACCAAGAAACTGCTTCTCAGCAGCTTGAGAAGGAGAAAGCCAGCTTACCAATTGATTTGAAGCTGAGGTAAGCGTGCCCACGCTATCAGGTCCAAACAGTGAATGCTTTGAAGAACCACCATTATGTGGTAAACTTGGCATGGACATAACATCTCCAGCTGTATGTGTCGATGGTGTAGAAGGTGCCGACCCAGGGGAGGGACCCGTGGTGTTTGCAGTACCTGAGCTGTTAGCAGGGCCTGAAGATGATGGCGTCTTCCTCTTCCTCACCATTTGATTTTTTGAAGCCTTACATGACAATGAGAGATCATAAATACAATGAATGATGCAACAAAGTTGGAGAATGTCCAATCAAAATCAAGATCCAAGTCTGGGATTAAACTATACAAATGCTACAATCGCCAAAATAGGACAGAAAAGTCGAACAAATCAGAACAGAAATTCAGTGAGAAAATTGTCCCCGATCTCTTGTCTTCTCAAATAGTTGTTCCCGCCTACCCTATTGCGGGGGCTCCATTTAGGCTCACTTCCTAATATTAGTTTCATTCTTCACCTCTTCCAACCATAAAAATCTTCCTTTTTGTTAAGGCTTGATCATATCATGATCATGAGGAATGATGAAAACTAGCATCCTACATTCATAACAAAATCCTCCTTAAAAAGCACTTCTTTAAGCACTTGAACTTAGAACTGAGATAATTAACTTTGACGGAAGTCCAATAGCTACAAGCCCACATTGCAAGGAATTCACAAGATGACATCAGCACCAATAACTAAGAGGAAGATTTGACACTACATACTCAACAATCCATACGTATCAATAATTCATGGTTCACGTGAAAAGATTTAATAATCACATAAATTTAACATGTGACATTCCCAGCTTTAGGAGAATTCATAGTCTCAAATCTCAATCAAACACGGAAATACGGAATAAAACTGAACAAAGTGAATACAGAAAGCTGAGCAAAGAGTACATCTCGAGCACCACGTAAATAACAAACCTGATCATTCCCACGAAACGAATTAGACATGCTACCATCCATTGTCATGCTGCCAGCGCCCATTTTATCTGGCTGACTAATCTGGTTAGGAACCTGAGGCGGTGGACTCAGAATCGGATTCTGAGGATTCTGTGAATGAGGTTGGTTGTTATTCTGCAGCTGTTGCTGTAAAGGGCAAAAACACTTAGAGCCAAATACTTTGAAATGCATAAAAATCAATGCAGTAACCCATACACCTCATTACTTATGCACCTTCATGAGCATATCAGGGTCCCCGCGTGGCAAAACCGGACAACCAACCTGGACAGGTGATCCAACATTGGGAACAACTTCGCCAACGCTGCTTAATTGCCCGTCTTTCCCAAGTGTCATATTTCGGTTGGTATTTAAAAGCATTCTCAGCTTTCTGTTCTCATCCATGCCAGAAGGCGAAGCTATGTTCTGTTGTGCCTGCATTAGAAGTTGTTGCGGCAGCTGAAATTGATGGAAAGGCTGAGGTGATTGAATCATAGGTTTTTGCTGCTGAAGAAGCCCAGGACGAAGCTGATCATATCCCTACCAAAGATGACAAGATGGCACAGGAGGAGAAAATTAGCTATACAGATGACGTTATCAGTGTTGGTGCTATCTAGTTCCAATGATCCAATATACATCATAACCTCAACTATAAAAAAGCTCAATTTAATAAATACAGGGGAGGTACAAGACCAGATTATCCACCCCTATCCCCCCCCCCCCAAAAAAGGCTAAGAGACATGGAAGATCTTACTGTCAATGGCCATCCTTTCAGCGTCAAGCTGTTATTCCCTTGATTTGACCCTGTAATACAGATACAGTCAACAGATTGAACAATACCAGTATCTAACAAAGCCAGTTAGACCAATCATTACGAACCAGTTTATTTCACTAAAATTGCGCTCACTGCTCAAGCATAGAAATCAGATGGTTACCCTATATTTGCACTTGTTTCATTCTTTTTTGGTAGGGAACATTGGACAACATTTTATGCCAAAAGCACAGAAAATTTTCAGAAATGGTTTAGCCCAACACCTGGACAAGTACATTTTGGTTGCACGCAGCCACAACAATGACTAGTGAACCAAATGTCAGTGCACCCAAAAACCAACCATACAAACCTCCCACAACTAAGACTAACATACTAATGCCAGAAACCCGAAAGTGACAGTAACTTCTAAAATTGTACATAAAGGGAAAACGAAAACTTTAACCTCCCTAAACAGCAGAGAGAATGAAAATTTTAAGCCCCTAAACAGCAGAGAAGTTGTCCTCCCATCAAGAACAATCACATGAAGCTATGGAACATGAAGCTTAGAAAACAACTGTTTCAGTAGCTTTCAGCAACCCAAAATTTGACCTATCCAATTTCTTAAAGACGACCTTATGATTGAGACATTTGCTGCTGTAAAAAGTAAAGCATCACATCAACCATGCACCTTAGTATTCAGTAAATGTAATATGTCAAACTGAAAGAAGATACAAAGCTCCAGATCAACCCATAAACCATCAATTGTATTCTAAATTTTGTACCAACTTACCGGGAACTCCCATCAGGGATCCTTCTGGACCAGCAGCCCTAGCGTTAATCATCGGATTGACCTCAGATTTTACATCCTGCTACAGTATTTCACAAAGAGGCAAGCATAATCAATTTACAAAAGAAAAGGGCATCGACAAACAAGCAAATGTAGGAGCAAAGGTTTAAAGTGCTAGACTCAAATCAAGAGATCATTAAAAACAATAATTCTAAAAGAAATACAACCAGAAATAATTTAATATGGGCACCACAAGGAACAATTCGCACAAAATAGAAAGAAAGGGGTTGTGAGAACACATGCTTTTTTTTTATGAAAGCTACTACAAAAAGACAATGGGAAAAGGAATGCACGGCGGACATACTTGTGCTGAAAGGGGAAGTTGTGGATTCCGATTCTGAAATTGCTGAAGGTTCCCTGATATGCCTCCAGAAACCCCATGCAAAGCTTGCCTAAAAATAGGTATGCAATTTCAACCAAAAGTACAGGAATACATGTAAATGACTAATGTAATCGATAATAACCAACTAAATAGACCTACCCTGGATGCTGGCCACCAACTGTGGCAGACTTCAACATTGATGCATGATTAGGGTCCAAAAGATGGCTTACATTGTCACCAAACCTTTGCTGGTGGAAAAAATGAAAAAGAAAAGGATCCATAATATAAACAAACTCTACTCATCAACGAATAGTATTCTACAAGGAGAGATCTTGCAGAAGATCAAGAGGGGAATAAAAGAAAGAGGGGGACGTGACACAATCACTTGAACATCAGTACCTTGATGTCATCTGAAGGATCTCTCTGCAGTGGCAGCTTTAAGTTCTCTTCATACATCTTAGTGGCCATAGCATTTGCAGTTCCCGGGTTCTGTCTGATAAGAGGATCAGCATTTGCAATCCCATTGGCACTCCCATTCAGTAGCTGATTACCGTCTCTTTGCTGCTGCTGTTGCTGCTGCTGCTGTTGCTGTTGCTGCTGTTGCTGGGCTTGCCGCTGTAGCAACATTTGCATTTGCATTTGCTGCTGTGATTTTTGTTGCTGCAACTGCTGCTGCTCCCTTGCCTTTGATATTTGAGTCTGTTATTCAAAACAACATACTTAAATGACACACAAAGTAAATTATACTTCTAAAAATTACATAATTAAAAGAACCAAAAGGTTATACTATAATCCAAGTTCACTGAGTGTGGTACCCTTCGTACTGCTTACAAACTACTATAAACCATCCAATTCTACTCCCAGCCCTTCCCTTTTTCCTTCAATATGCTTGTTTTCTTTGGACAAACGCCCCCCCCCCCCGAAAAAAAAAATCCCCTGATAAACATATTGCACGCTATAGGTCAGTTACGTTCATTTGCTGAATGATATTAATAGAAGTCCCAAGGAGATTTATAAAATGTAGGACAGAAGGTATACAGTGAAGAAACCTGAAATATGGTTTCAAACCAAACCAAACAAGTCATAGCTACTTCTTTATTATCCCAAAAGTTTTCGATCTCTTGAATAATAAGTCAGCAAGATTAACAGTTTTAAACTGGAAGTTTTTCCTCAAAACAGTCCTTAAGAACTCTTGAATTTGAAAAAAGGGGAAAGAAAAGATTCTATTTGCTCCCAGTTTTTTACCAAATTCATAATATCTTATGGTTCGGGGATTAATAAAAAGATACATCTCAATTGTGAAGATCCGCAACCTCACAAATTTAAGGATTTGACCTTTTCTTCTTGTCAGAATTGATTCTGAAAAGTATTCAAACAGCTATAATTCAAAACTTCTTATGACTTGTCAAAAAACCATCATGTGAAATCAGATTGCATCTCCAGCTCAACCTAAACAGTGTGAATAGTCAGTTAATTAACAGTTTCACCCCAAGCATAACGCCCCATTTGAAGAGTTGAAGTTTCACCTTTTGACTTGCTACCCTAACAAAGATAGAGGACATGAAAACAACAAAGCTCCTATTACTTCAGCTAATTCCATAGACTAAGAAATCTCAAATACTAATGAAAAACGTCACGCATAATACATAGAGGAAAGAAGATTGGCTTTAAATGCAAGAAAATCAAAAGCCCACCTCGATATAGGATGCAGCTGCATCTGAGTGCTTTTCATTAGTTCTTGCAATAAATATATCCCAAAACACTGACCACCACTCAAAAAGAAAACCGCCTGGGGCATCAATGGCTACAAAATCAAACAGAGGAAACAACAACGAAGAGAATTAACTTAACAATGAAATTATTCTGAAATTCAGGATAGAATCCCAAGTCTAATTTCTCCAAGATTCACTCACCAACGGGGTCTGTAGATACTTTTCCCTCTTGCTGAAATGCTTTGGCAGAAGCATGTAGTTTCCTCTTCACAAAATAGTCATGTATATAAACATCCAACCTGTAACCCCAACAAACAGATAAAAAGTCTTATCCTCACAAAATCACAAATAATAGGGCCAGGGAAAAAAAACGAAGCAAGAACAGCACAACCACCATAATTGAGCAGGACACGAACAAGAACAAGAGAAATTAGTGATAGGGTTTCAGTTGACTAAGTCATCTTATGATGTCAATACTGAAAACCCAAACCAAAAATTGAAAATTTGGAATCCCCCAATAGACCAAGCCCTACAATTAAATGCAACAATCGAATGAATAACAAGAACAAGCAAAAGCACGAGATACCCAGATGAGAAAACCGGCAAACAAACAAAACCCACCAAAAACTGATCAAAAAAATCAAAATTTTAACATACCCACTACGCCTTAACTCGAGATTAATCCAGAACAAACCCCAATTTGAAGAAGAACCCAGTAAAAGATTCAGTATTTAGAGTATTTGTAGTTGAAAGCGAGAGGCCAAACGACTGATAAAACCAACAAACAAATTGGAATGAAATCTTACATTTTATCGGCTTCCCAGTTGGTCTGCGACATGATTGAAAAAGCTGGGGAAAATCTCAATCGTTCTATGGAGCCAAACGTCAGATTCCTGTGGAGAAATTATAAATATAGATGACTACTGGGTTTCTGATAATATTAGGTTTTTGTTGCCTGCAGTTTTTGGTTTTTTTTTTCTTAGTTGGATTACAATTAGAATATAATAACTAATAAGAAGTCTATGCTGTCTTCGTGAGTCTTAACGCAGAAGGCTCTTCCCTTTTAATCACAGAGATTAGCCTTTTAACACCGACTTAATCGTGTTATTCTTATCTAGTTTTTTTTCGGGGGGGGGGGGGTGTTGATCCATGCGTTCTTCAATGCTTTTTTATTTTATTTAATCGTGTTATTATCCTTCTTTGCTTTTTCTTTTTTCTAGACTAGATTTAGGGTTATTTTTTTGGAAAATATGGCTCGGTAAATTAGTAAAATTAGTTGAGATTGGTAGAAGTTGGTTGAAGTACATTAAAGTTGATTTTTTTTTTTTTTGTGAGAGTAGATTGAAGTTAGTTGAAATTGGTTGATTTTTTGTATGATGGGTATAAGTTGTTTAAAATAGTAAAAAGCAGGGTAAAGTTGGTTGAAATTGGTTCAATTGAATATTTTTTTTATTGAAGTTGGTAAAGTAGGTTGAAATTAGTTGAGATTGATAAATTTAAATTTACCAACAAAAAAACAAAACCTTAAATTGGTGAAACAAGCTAATAGCTGATGTAGGTAAAATTTAATACTAGATATTTCATCTATTCCATCAAAATTAGTTAAATAAAATGTACTTTAAAAATTATTTTTATATCTAAACGTGTTATTCTTCTTTGTTTTTTTAGATTATATTGTGAAGTAAACGTTCGGCCCTGTTCTATTTCGCATTTTAGATAAATAGATAGATATAGTGAGATGTAAGGAGTTGTAATAAGCTGTAAGGAAATGTAAAGAGATGTAAGGAGCTGTAAGAAGCTATAAGGATAGATATAAGGAGTTGTTGAATTGAAGATGAGTTGTATAATATAATTTGTTTTACAATGAACGTTTCGGATAAAAAATAATAATATGAAAATAATATACTTATTGAAAATAAATAATTAATTAAGTTAATTACACAACAATAAAATATATTAATCTCCATAAATTTGGTGAATAAAATTTCCTCCACTTGAGGTGATTTTTTATATGAACATTAGTTTGATCGAATAAGCAAAGTATAATAAAAAAACAATTTTTTTTGACAAAATTGAATACAACTATTTAAATAAATTCCTATTTTCAGTAAATAATGTTTAATATAAATAAATGTATGGTCATCTATAATAATATATATTTTATGTCGAAACTCAAATATAATTTACGACGTTATATTATGTTTTTATGTTTATGTAAATGTCGTGTTCATAAGATATTTATAAATTTTGTATATTGGTAGTATCATTAAAAAATATACATATTTCTGTAACTAAAATAAATGAATGTTATAGAAAATCTATGAGATGTAAGAAGATGTAAGGAGATGTAAGAAGCTGTAACGAGATGTAAGCTCTTAGCTAAATCCTAAAAAATGCGAAATAGAACAGGGCATAAGTGTCAATGTAGGTAAAATATAATTCAAGTTGGTCAAATAAGAAGTTCATCATGTTTGACTAGATGTCACAAAATATGATGGAGTATTTTCTTAGTTGAGCTACCTAGCTCTTGGCACTTGCTTTGCTTCCTTGATGATTATGTTTGACAAATAGTTATTAATTATCGATTATTTATTAATCTTGCTCACTATCCATTATTAATTGTACGAATTGTTTATATAAATAATTGTTTCTATAAATAAGTATCTGTTAATTTCTAAGATAAAACATGTGTAACAAAAGGTATCATTAGGAAGCGACCATCATAGGGTTATGTAAAAGAAACTAATAGTTTGACACTTTTAGAAAGTTAGTTTCTTGGCATTAAAAATTTTATTGAATCAGTTATTTCAACAACTATCTAAAATTAATTGTTGATTTATTTATTTTTTTGTTGGTTATGCCAAAGCTAAACACTCTCACACAAAGCTACCTCTAAAAAAGCATGTCTTCTGCCTCACTTTAGCAAGAAAGTAACACATTGACAATATCATAGTTTAAAATTGGGCTATTTTACTTATTTCATTGATACATAGTTTATGTCTTATATGTAATTGAATGTCTAAGGACATATTTGTTTCAATGTTTAAGGAACATTAATATACAATTTAGTGTTTTTTATTGCTTATAACAAGCTCCTATACAACAACAATGACAATTTCTATATAATTATAATTATAATTATTATTATTATTACCATTCTTTTTATTAGTAGTATTTTACCCTCAACAACTTTATTTGTGCTCACTTATTTTTAGTCTAAGCCCTATGACCCTCTTCACTATTTCACTGCTATAATTACTTTATAATTACTTTTTGTAATTATTTTAATCCTGTGTATTATTATCATCATCATCGTCGTCATCATCATCATCACTATTACTTGCATTAGTATTTGTATTATTGTTAGCATTATTCTATTTATTTATTTATTTATTAGCAAGTAATAGCGTAGTTCAAACCTGTCCTTTGAGGGGAGAAAGGGGCTAGGAAGAGATGAGGGATCGATAAGTTGCGTTTTGCACCTTGGAACATTATGACTCTTACTAGTAAGTCTATGGAACTAGCGAAAACTTTACATAAACGTAAGGTCAACATAGCTTGTATCCAATAGATTAGTGGATGGAAGTCAAAGTTAGAGAAATTAATCGGCATAGGTTGTGGTATTCTGGGTGTAATAGAGTCAAAAATGGAGTTAGTATTTTGGTGGATAAGGAATTGGTTGAATTGTAGATACAGTAAACACATGACAATATAACATTCCTAAACTTTGATTGCATTATGGTGAGGGACAATTAATTGCTTATATTGCAGAATTTGAGACAATTGATCTTTTAGTCGCAGAAATAAAGTGATCTTACTCTAGAAAGCAAATTATTTGAATTAGCATTTTCATTTTATGGCCTTTAGGGCCTGTTCTTTTCATTGGTAAATTTCAAAATACCAACCTCAACCCACTTCAATCTAATTCAACCCACGTCCACTATTTTAACAAAGTTTAATTTATCACATAAAAAAATTTAACCCACTTCAATTCACCTCAATCTATTTCAATCTCCTTTATCCTTTTATCTATTTTAATTTACCCATTAAAAGAACAGACCCTTAGTATACGGGAGGTTATGACATCTACCTTTAAGAGTACATGATCATTAACTCCATGGGTTGCCCTTGTCTATTGACTGCGGCATCATATGACCCCAGTAAGGCGACACGAATACTGGAAAAAGAAAACCATACAATGTATGCAAGGAAGACCTCGTAAATGAGACATGATGAAGTTTGAATTAGGTCATGTTTTGAATTAAATGATATTTTGGATTGAATCAGATCGGCTTATGTCGGATAAATTTCAGTTCGGGTCAATTTCAGATCAACCGATTTTTGGTCCAATATACTTGTCATGCAGAAATGCGCAACTTTGTAGAAAATTTCGGGTCAAGTATGATTCGATTCGGGTCAATTCGAATTTTGGGTCAACTTTTGAGTGGACATATTTCGAATATCAGGTAGAATATTGGTCCGACCCGTTTGATTCAGGTTTCAGGTCTTAGGTCAATTTTGTCTGATATAATCCAAGGTGACAAATAATATTGAGAAAAAAAACCCACACGCATGCGCACGCGCACACACACATATATATACACACATACATACATACATACATATACATACATACATACATACATACATACATATATATATATATATATATATATATATATATATATATATATATATATGAACGTACATATGTGAAAATTAAAATAGTAGAGCTTAAAAAGTATATAAATATTACTCCATTACCAAGAATTGAAGACGAACTTTTATCCCCCCCCCCCCAAAAAAAACTCCCTTATGTTTAACACTTTGAATATATCGGAGATATTACTTCTAAAAGTAAGAAAAACACTAAATTAAATTACGCAATTAAAAGTTGGTACATTTTGAGTTCTTATTGCCAAGAAAACCCCCCTTAAAACGCAAAAAAAAAAACCCAGAAAAAAAGAAGGGATACATTTATTATTAAACTAATTCATTACAAATTGGAAAGGAGATAATGAAGAGAAATCCAACACATAAACAAGGGAAAATTTTTCAAAATTGTTGTTACACTAGGCCAAATTTCATGAGCCATCACTTATGCCTACCTTCTAGTCCCAAATATGCCACCCAAAAAAAAAAAAAAAAAAAACAGATTCAACACTACACTGTTGGATGCATCCCAAAAATCTACAACACATCTTCATCTAATCAAACTTCAATTTTACCCCCTATGAATCTTTAACTAAGAATATGGCAGGTAAGGATGGCTTTGCTAGGTTAAGCTTTTAGGGCATTTTATTCCTTGAAATCATCCTTGTCATCAGCAGGGATTGGTCTGTTTCTCCAAAAGACAGCAAGAGCACTTCCACCAACCTGCAAGACCAAACAAGAACCGGCGAAATGAAATGAGATCTTTTTGGATTCACATCCAATCCAAATTTATCCGGAATCCAAGTTCATTTAAATTTCGAAACTTTCTAGATTGCGGATCTGGGTTTATGCAAATTCATTTAGAATCCCCAGTTCATGTGGACTTCACATTTTCAAGATTTGAAATTCGGGTTGTTCAGAAAATGGGTTCACTAAATCTCAAACCTCTCCAGATTTCAAATCCAGATTTGTTCAGATTCTGAAATGTTCCAGAATCTTAGGTCATCCTAATTACTATCTGGATTCGTTCAGTTTCAGAATCTGTTCATAGTAAACCAAATGAAAAGAAATGAAATGGATGATCTCAAAGTTCAAGGAACAATGCAATAAGAGAATGACTTGGCATTCAAGCTCTTACCGCCATGAAAACAACGCTCACGGCAGATGGAACGGCAACAAGTGGGTTCGTAAAATGCTTTTGTGCCAGTAGAAACCCGAGTGCAGAGCTCTGCAGAAACACAGTGTGAAAGAAATCAATAGAGTTCGAAGGAGATTGAACTGCTGTTGACAGACATCAACTTATTGCATTGTTAGGATTCACAGGAAGCGATCCGTTTCTAATACGCAGCGCAAATGGGTTGCACATTCGCACTTTTCACGCATCATGAGAGCTAAGTTAGAAGTCTTTGTTCAGATTTTTTATTTTTTATTTTTGGTCAGCAGTCTTTGTTCTGATTATGAAGCAAGAATAAGCATAAACAAGTTCCCAATGGTTTTCTATCACACACACAAGATTTAAAACGGCAGCTCAAGCATTTTGGGAAGGAAGCATTAAATTTCAGTATGCTTTTCATTTTACTCGATGTAAATCTTTCATTTCAATTGAAATGAAGAACTGACATCAAAGAAATCAACAAATTATAAGCTGTAACCTGTCAAAGAAGTTAGAAGTAGAGTTCAAAGGAAAAGTAACAGACCTGCATTCCGCACTCTATGGAAATTGTGCGAGAAGTTGATTCACCAAAAAATAATTTTGACGCCAAGTAACCTAGTCCAAAGGCGGCAGCATGCAACAGAGCAACTGGAAGGATCAGTTGTGGCCCTTGTGTTTTGAGAACTTCTGCAACTTGTCCAATCTGCGCGATGAAGGCAGAAAAATGTAAGCAAAAGGTTGGCACTCAAAACTATCGACAAAAGAAGAATTAAAGCCATAACTATCAACATTGTACCCTTCACATTTATAACAATGATTAAAGCAGCTGCACAAGAAACTTACAGGACTAGCACAAAGCAAGGTGGTCAGAATCACTCCAATCAGTGGTGTCACTGTGATGATCTTTGAAGTGAACTTGGGGAAGAATTCATTGGCAAGTACTACATCAAATACAAAAAGTTGTTAAAGTACTTTGAACACAGTTCTAATTTAACGTAGTACATGCTAAGGCATACATGACCAATAAATGTTTAATAGGCTTAATTTTTTGAATAAACAATTCAATGCATAGCATAAATGACCACTGAATTCAACACACTTAATATTTTGAATAAACAGTTCAATCCGTGATAGATTATGAATGTCAAAGTCTAAACATCTTCAAGTTACCTCCAACAACTGTTGGTACTAAGACAACCTGAAAAGTGCTGAGAGCCAGACCCTGAAAGGAAGAAATGATCTGTAAGTTTTCTCCTGGCAATAACAAATCAGCATTGACCTATACAAGTCAACCAACAACATCTCATTCTTAGATCGGCCATCAATGCCAAGAACCACAGTTTATTTGCCTTCCTGTCTTGTTGAAGTCAGGAAGTATAAACATGCATATACAGGACTCTAGTAGGAGGCACAGAGGAAGTATATTCTCAAATGTACCAACAAGTCACAGGCTAACTGTGATTTGTTGGTGACAATTATAATAATAATAATGGCAGTCATCATATGAGCAATCCATTCACAAGTGCCATCATCTTATAGTCCCTATCAAGGTTCTTAAACCAGCTCTTCTGCATTGTAGATGACTCTCTACCGAGCAGAGCTATACCACTTTTGTTCTTAGAATATCATTTCTAAGCTTCTTTCTAACTTGATTGAAAATACTCCCTTTCTAAATGACGGAGGGACCTCGTGTCACATGCACTAAAGAATGTCATAATCAATAAAATTTTAAAGGACATCAGGCCTCTTTCATATTTCTTTCACTGTGTCCTTTCCTTTCAGGGATTGCGGAACTGCGGCCCTCTCACAACTCCATAGCAGCATTCTCCCACCCACCACAAATTTAACAAGAATGCAAGTTGCTAAGAGAATGACTGGGAAGAAACATTTGAGTATGTATAGAGGCGGATTTACAGCTGCATCGACAGGAACCAGTTGACCGGCTAGAAGCTTCGTTAGAAGTGGAGTCATAACAATTGCTCCAACAGTTGAACACCTGCATATCACAGATCACAGAATGTTAATCCGTCAAAGAATCTTCATTTTTCCGACATAAGTAAAATTCTGATATACTGAAACATCAAAAATATTATCTCCTCCCCTTTAACGTTGAGCATTCTATCTATTCTTGATCTACTGTTAGAGAATGGGGAAACAAGAGGAGAAGGAACTACAAGGCTAAAGACCCGCTAAACAGATTTCGCAACAAGGTCCCATCCTAAAACCACTTGGAATTTGAAAAGTGTCCAGAGTGGTTGCATTGTCAGCATTCTAAGTTAGAACTTATATTATGTGAAGAAATAGCATACTGACTCAAGCATGGAACCTGAGAAACCTGCCTTGTCGCTCACACGCCATCAAAGATCTGCTGGAAACTAACACCAGCATTACAAGTCTATATCAGTGGTGTCAAACAGTGCAAATACCCCGCCTGAACTGTTCGATATGATCTACCAGTTTGAGAGTTAGATATGAAATCAGAATTCAACCCAATCCCACTAAAACACTCAGATTTGCCCGCAGCACATACTACATAATTTGGGCTGTGCCACCCGAAATGGAACAATTGTATCACTTTGTCACACCATGGACATTCGCTGAATTAGTCCTACCTGAAACAAAACCCCTCATTAGGCCTTTTATGATCAAGATGTTCCAGATGCTAAATTAAGTGCAACGGACCTCCAACAAGGCCTGATGTGTGTAGTAATGAAGTTCAAAAATCTGTGACTGACTTCAAATTTATAGCTTGTAGCACAGTGGTTTACAAATCTATTTATCTAATTCTTTGAAAACACAGATACTGTGTCCAGTTTCCAGGTTTACTTTAGAGATGTAGATAATCCAATGCAATGCCGCTTGTTATGTCTCTGGTTCCGGATTGCTCAATTGCCTTGCAGGTATCTGGATATGCCTACTTGCTCCAAAAGGGTCATCTTTCTCAATTGTGAATGCCTTCTTGACAAAACTACTAGCCAAATCAATATGTGGGGAAACAGGAACATCTCTTGTGATGGCAGAACCTAGTTCATTAGTTCTGCAAATGAACACTATTCCCTCTATATCATTGTCATTCCCAGGACTTTCATGCAAACAGTTCTGTTGTATGCAGAAACATTGTTTTAGATTACTCTGACCAAAGCAGTAGTTTTACCCTGTGACTACAGGAAAAACCACCAAATATTCAGGTGGTCTGTGAACTAAAGACAGTATAAACTAAAATTTATTCCTTATGGCCAATTATGTACGGAATTTGGCAGGCAGGTGGATTTGTATATGTGCTTATATGATGCTGATGTTGGGACAAAGTTCCTTTGTGTTGATCCAGCTGGCAGTGGATAAGCTTTGCGAGGTCAAGCCTAAGTTTGCACTTGGCACTCAAGAAACAGATAGAGTAGACAGCGCACCCTCCAAGAGCTTATAATGTATACAATGTATCCTCTAGCTTCAGATGGACACATAGGACCTGTTCTTTTCGTTGGTAAATCCCAATTTACCGACTTCAACAAAAAAATTCAAATCAACTTCAACCCATTTCAACAAAAAAATACCAACTTTAACTCATCATATAAAAAAAATATATCAACTTCTTCCAACTTCAACCCACTTCAACCAACTTCAACCCATTTGAACAAAAAAATACCAACTTTAACCCATCATCTAAAAAAAATATATCAACTTCTTCCAACTTCAACCCACTTCAACCCACTTCAACCAAAAAATACACACTTCAACCCACTTCAACCAATCTCAACCAACTTCACCCATTTCTCAACCCATATTTTCCAACGAAAAGAACAGACCCATAGTACATGCTTCTGGCAGTTGTTTTTGGTTGATGGTGGCACTTGGTAGACTATTAATGAAAACCTACATAACCACGGGATCTATGAGAATGATAAGCATTGCCTGAGCAGCAATAACTGGCCCATTATCATCAGTTCTTTATGCTCTTTTAGCTCTTGTTGTTGTGTTTTATTTAAGCATTTGATGCACCTTCCCCCATATGCCAGTAAATTTCAATAATTGCAGAAGATGGTTTGAGCAGAGGAAGTGAATCAACTACAGTGAGCAAAACAGACTTGCAACCGGCCAAGTGGACAATTTACACAGAAGCACGTGAAGCAAAAGCACATGAGAAGCTTCCTAGAACTGACAAGTTGAATCAGAATGTTTAGTTTGTACAGCAAATCAAACTGGATGTTCCTAGTAAAAATTAGCTCCAGCCGCCACGGAAATAATTTGGCAGATCACCAGAATAAGCAATGATGTAGTGTACAATTTGAGTTGCATGAAGTGTAGCCAGGACCGTCAGGTTTATCTATTTGGCAAACCCTTCCTCGCAGTGCCCACCAGATGAACATCAACTGCATAATATCTATGGATCAAGGTCCTTCGATAAAATGACAATTACGTACAGGGTCTTGGAAGAGGTCCGGCTTAGGGCATATTCAAATGCAGGCAACCTTGTGCCTACGAGCAGAAAGGCTAACTTTGAAAGATCCAGAAAAAGTTCGTAGAAAACAGTTGTTGGCAGATTAAAACATTTTGCAGAGAAGCAAAAAACTGATGGAAGGAAGGAGATAACAATAACGAGTAACAAAAATGCACTACTAATAAATTGTTAGAACATAGAAGTCAGACATCTGATATGATACACTCAAAGCCCTTAAGACCGTTGGCGCCCCCCCGGCCGCCCCCCCAAAAAAAAGAAAAAAGAAAGTGAAAAAAGGTCAAAAGTGTTTTGCAAACAGTTTCAGAGTAACAACCATCTGAATCTCGAAATCAGCATTGACATCAACATATGCTACGGTTTTCAACAAAGCTACAGAGGTAGCTATGGCTACCCTTCCACAGTTAACACAATGTTCTTATTATTTTGTGCTCTTAGGGTGGAAGAAGTGTTGTACTCCAGTAGGAAATGATTGGCCCTAGAAGCAAAAAAATATCACTAAATTGGCAACAGGGTAGTGAAATGTGTACATGATATCTATTGCATTTGTATCAACATATATAACTCGACAGAGATGGGGGGGGGGGGGGCTCAGCCAGTTAGTGACATATAAGGACCATATATATTTGTACTTACGTCCCCAGTAACATAATAGAGGAGCATTCTAATCTGAGCTTACGTTGTCATAAGAACCGACAGTGCAACATTTCCTTTGGCTATATAGGTCGCCACATTTGATGCCTGGCCTCCAGGGCAGCATGAGACAAGAATCAACCCAGTTGCAAGAGGGGCGGACAATTTCAGCGTCTGTATATAAGACAATGCAGGTCAATGATAGACAATGCTTTTTCAAACCTATACAAATATGCACAACTTTACCACTTCAGATAGTGGGCAAACATCTGGACCATCCACAACAGAATCACATGTACACTTATGTCTACAGAGACCCAATGCTTTTGCAGAATTATGGCTACCAGAACATGAATCAATGCTTTGTTCACCTTAAGTAACATCTAGCAAAAGACTTGCTACACAAACTGAGTTTTTAATAAGAGTCACCAAATGGACTTGAAAGTACTAGAATTCCCACTAAGGCCCTGTTCTTTTCGTGAGTAAATATATGGCGTCCACTCCTTCCCACTCCTTTCCACTCTTTCCCACTCATTCCCACTCCTTAAAATAAACACCACTCATTCTCATTCCTTCCTATTCCCACCCACTCATTTCCACTCTCTTCCATTCCCTCCCATTCGGTCCCACTACTTCGCACTACTTCCCACACTCGGTTCCATTCCTTCCCACTCTATTCCATTCCTTCCCACTGTTTTTCACTCCACTCTATTCTTTCCCACTCAAGCATACAACAAACCACTTCTACTCACTCCATTCCTCTCTTTTCACTCCGTTTCATTCCACACCTCCAATATACCCACAAAAACAACATATCCTAGTAAGGATATCTGGTTGACAGAGTGAACCACTACACAGTTCCAATAGACTAAGAAAATTATTTGATAAATTAAAGAGGGAGAAAGCTATTCTGTTCACAAGCATTTAATAAGGGTGCAATTCTAGATATCAACTAGCTTACTAAATATCATCCAAAACCTAGGCTTACAGCTAAATGTGTATGTACATGACTTCGTCTCTTAAAATCTAATATAGTTGGGGGGGTGGGGGGGGAACCTTGAGGGACATTTTTAAATGGGTAAACTACCTCACTTGGAAACAGCAAATTACATGAGCTTCATTTGCTAAGCCCACCCCCTTTTGCTAGTGTGACTTTCATATGGGGAAATGAAATGAAATTTGCACCAACTAGTTTAGTTACAAATATGATGTTTCTATTTTACATTTTTATCCAAGACCCCCCCCCCCCTTTTTGATCGAAAGGCACTTGTCTAAGATCTTTCAACCCTCAGTAATTAAGAACATAATGAAGAGACCTGATGAAAATCAAGAACAAATTCAATCTAAATTAGGTATTTAGAGGGTAATCTTGGATTTGAAAATTTGTTATTTTTTAAGATATTCTACATAATTTTCGTACATATTGTTGTAGGATATTTTAATGTTTCAAAACCCAAATTAAAGAAATTTAGGAGTGTATGCATAGATAATATTCAGTTTCCTCTTCTGTTTAGCACTGTCTTTGGTAGTTTCCTACTAGGTTTCTATGTTTATAGCCTAGTACAAATAGATGTTTTGCCCTATGATACTATTAGCCAATAATGATTGATTAATTGAACTCGCATTAAATATGATCACTGCCCTTCTGCCTTTGGGAGAAGAGGTGATGGAAGATTTTCAAAGTAGGGAAAGAGAGAGTAGTAAGAGTCAGCTTGATCCTCGATTGTGTGAACCCATTAGTAAGGATGAGATTAAAGAGTCCCCAAAGAAGATGACCAACAAGAAAGTAGAGGGTCCAGATCCAATACCGGTGGAAGTGTGGAAGCGTTTGGGAGAAGAGGGATTGAAGTGGTTAGTAGAGCTTTTCAATGTTATTTTGAGGACTGTTAAGATGCCCAGAGAATGGAGGTTTAGTAGAGTCATCCCATTGTATAAGAACAAAGGGGATATTCAGGATTGTAATAATTATAGGGGTATAAAGCTGCTCAGTCACACTATGAAATTATGGGAGAGGATAATTGAGAGAAAGTTGCGGGTTGATATTTCCATATCAGATAATCAATTTGGTTTTGTGCCTGGTAGGTCCACCACATAGGCGATTCACCTCCTTAGAAGACTCATGGGATTATACAGAGATAGGAAGGTAGATCTTCATATGGTGTTCATTGACTTAGAAAAAGCATATGATAGAGTGTCGCGTGAAGTCTTATGGAGATGCTTGGAAAAGAAAGGAGTGTCACCTGAGTATATTCGAGTTATTAAAGATATGTACGAGAGAGGAAGGACGAGTGTTAGGTCGTCAGCAGGGATTACCAATGACTTCTTCGTTAGTATGGGCTTGCATCAGGGTTCTGCTTTAAGCTCTTTTATTTTCACTCTAGTTATGGATAAACTTACAAAAGGAATTCACGATGAGTTACCATAGTGTATGCTATTCGCAGATGACATTGTTCTTATTAATAAGATCAGAGAGGAAGTTAATGGCAAGTTGCAACGATGGAGACATTCTCTGGAGTCGAGAGGCTTTAGAGTAAGTAGATCGAAAACTGAATACCTACATTGTTGTTTCAGTGGGAGGGAAGATGCGAGGGGAGAAGTCACTATTGATGGGATGGCGATACCAAAGGTCGAGAAGTTTAAATATTTAGGTTTGATCATTCAGCAGAAAGGAGATATTGACAATGATATTAACCAACGCATAAAAGTGGGTTGGCAAAAATGGAAGTATTCTTCAAGTGTGTTGTGCGATGAGAAGATGCCCGTAGGATTAAAAGGCAAAGTTTATCGTATGGTAGTGAGACCTGCGGTGCTGTATGGATCAGAGTGTTTGCCTTTAAAAAAGACTCAGGTTCAAAGGTTAATGGTAGTAGAGATGAGAATGATTAGATGGATGTGTGGTTATACAAGATTAGATAGAATTAGTAATGGAATAATTAGAGACTTAGTTAAAGTAACTCCCATCGAAGATAAATTGAGAAAAACAAGGCTCAAATGGTTTGGCCATGTGAAAAGAAGTGTGGATACTCCAGTGAGGAGATGTGAGAGGATTAACATCCCCGAAGGTAAAAGAGGGGGGGTCGACCAAAGAAGAGTTTGAACGAGGTAATTAGAGAAGACTTGAAAGTGGTAGGGTTGACGGAGGACTTGACTCTCAGGATAGGAGACTATGGCAGGATAGAATTAAGATCTTAGACCGCAGAGAGTTAGCCTCGTAGTTGTCTCTCGGTTGGAGTATAGTAGATTTGGTAGGGAGTTTCCTTGTTCGTATCATCGTATGTCATATTTGTATGGAGGTAGTACAGGCATCTGAGAAGAGACATTGTCTGCCTACCCCTATTTGTAGAGGTATTGTACCCTACCCTGCTATGTTGCACTTATGTTTACATGGTTAGTGTTGCCTGATTTATTAATATCTCCTATTTCATTCTCTACTTCTTATCCTTAGTTTCTCTCATTAAAATTATTTTCACAAAATTCTTCTTCTATAAAATATTTTCGCAAAATCTTATTTTGTGGATCTTTTGGAATCAGCCTCTCTACGTGTAGGGATGCCGATAGAGGTAAGGTTGCCTACATCTAGATCTCCCCAGACCCCGCGAAAGCGGGACCCACACTGGGAGGTGTTGTTGTTGTTGTACTGCCCTTCTGCCTTTATTATCTTATATTTCTCTTCCCCTAACTCTTTGCGCGTAGAAATATATGTTGATGTAAGGCCGCCAACAGCTAAATCTCCTTAGACTCTATGAAAGCAGGATCTACACTAGGAGGAGGAGTTGTTATTTCTCTTCCCCTCTATTTCTCCTCTTTCTCTACTCTCCCTCTCTAATCCTACTCCGTTTTTCCTCCTTCTACTAGATCTCTTCTAGTCTCTGTTCTCTTCTCCAATCTCCATCAACATGGCATCAGAGCATCTCCAATACCCACTAGTTTGGTATTACAGCATCTTATTCTATTGAGGCCACATGACATGCACATGCCATTGATGCATACTAGAGATGTAAGTTTTGAATAATCATAAAAAGTTTCTTATAGAGTAGACTTACGCTATAAGCTGATAAACATGATCTGTTTAGTTTTAGTCTGTGAATAACTTATATTTGCTTTTTGGATGGCGTATATATGAATTTTGGATCACATGACCCATCTCCCATCAATGTGAACTCAAAAAACAAAAAAAAAAAGCAGACCCTGTCCCCAATTATTGTCTAGACTTTTTGATTTATACCATCCCCAATTCAGGCCACTTTGCCTTGACAGAAAGATGACATGTCAGACCAAATTTAATGCCTGCTTTAGCGATATGGAGGGAGAAACAATATTCTAGTATGTCAGCTGTCCAGGAAGGACAACTAGTCCGATGCACCATATTTCCATAGAGTTAAAGTGGTTTGAACTCAAGGATGGTATGAAGCATATAGTATGGTTGGGTATGTGGACTGCTATTTTTTGAAGCTCATATTAATGGGGTCATGTGACACAAAGTTCAAATTTCAGAGTAATGGCATATAAAGACCTTTTTTTTTCAGTACACTTTTACAAGTTGGAAAAGAGTTACTCCAAAGTGGAACGTGTTTAACAAAATGACTTTAAATAACAGCAACATTTGAAGATAGACCAGTAAAACCCACTAACTGCCCTCCTCATGACATAGAGTAGCAACAAATATTACAATGTATATCCAAAAGATAGGAATGAAATAATTTAGTATGTGAAAAGCCTCACATAATGGTATGTTAAAGTCACCAGCATTAATAGAGTATGCATATGTGGCCCAAAGTTAAGAACAGCCAGCTGCCAGCCTATGACTCTTTGAGGCAATCAGTGAAAGTCAGGTCCCACTTATGTATCTAAAATATAAGCTATCAGTTTCAGAGGACGGAAGAGCATTCAGGCTTTATTCTGGTAAACTCTTGCCCTCTCCTTCAGTGAGGTACCACACTACTACCCATACTAAACAAAGTAAAACTTCCAACATGGTCTACATACCACTTTCTCTGGTATAATCAAGTACACCGACGACCATCAGATATCTTATTTGAACTTAAACACATTAAAAAGAGGCCACAGTTTAAAGTTTGTTATAAATACCATTGCAATAAAGAACCCCAGCATGGGCTTGATGAAATACTGAGCAAGAAATCCAACACCAACCTGCAAATTATGGGAAACATTGAAACAAGGAGAAAAAATGTTGGTTTAGCTTAGCAGAAACATTTGAATCTATTTGTCAGGCTATCCTAGAAGCATATAGAGGTGAAATTGCTCTTACAGGCCATGGGTTCCGCAAACATCGTTTGAAGTCCTCAAATGTCAATGTCAATCCCATCGAAAGCATGAGGAAACCTAAAGCAATAGTAAAGAGATCGGTTTCTAACCAAGTGACCTGCCGGAAAAACCCATAGTTTCCTCAAATGAGATTAACCCGTAAATTAACTATTAATTGTCAATCAGTAAGACGAAAAAAGTTGATAAGTTCAGCAAGTTCACCGCTTCAGGCTTATAGATACCAATAATTGCTCCTACCAGCACCTGCAAGCACGATAGCATTGGTGAGCCCGCAGTCAATCAAATATCAAATATATAAAATCATTCTTCAGAAAAAAGAGTTTAAAAAGCACAAGCATAGAAATAGATACGTAAAACATACCCAAACAGGAAAAAGAGTTGTCAGGGTCTCAACGATCTTCTCGTACGGACCCATCTCCTTGGGGGCACTACTGGGAACATCTCCAGAATAATTTGTTGCTGCCTTACATTGAAATAGTGAACTCCTACATCTACAACAAGCCAATTGTCATAATAATTTGTGCAACTGAAAGATAAACATCCTCAATTCAACAGCCTGCCTCATTTCTGACATGTGTTTTAAGTGCCATCATGAGTAAAACAGAGCACTAGAAGAGGGGGGGAAATTGTGTTCATCAGAATCAAGTAACCAAAAGTCAACCAAATGAATAGATTATTGATCACTTAACAGCCCCCATTTATGTAAATTCAGTGGTACATAACATGGACAAAAAATGAAAAAACTCCACGATGACGAAGATGCATATCCAAATTGAGAACAAACTAGATAAGGAATTAAGGGAGGTGGCTACACTTAAATGTGCACTGCAGGATGCATCTTGCTGACACCAGAGAACACAATAATAATTGGATAATGCGAGGATGAGACAAGCTTCAGCTTCCATGTGTAAGTCAATGCTGCCCATAGGCGTAGAGTACTACAGCTCTAATGATTGAGGCTAGAATTTTTCCCTCAAAGATGGCTTGGGTGTTGCAGTTAGCATCCTTTGAGAATACCACACCTCCATCAAAATCTTTGATGCTTGGATATGTGTGTGCACACTTGTTCTAATTTGACAAGGAAAGATGCCTAATTAATTTACTTGTATTTGCTTACTTAAGTTATTGTATGATATACACTCTTCACTACCACCTTAAAGATGTATGGTCTCTTTCATGCATCTCTCAATACTTGGCCGGAATCCCTGACCTAAATATTCTTCCGTCCTTCAGGTGCAGACCCAGATGTTTATATGAAATAATAATCCTGCACACGATACCTGTAAGACAATGAACGGTATGTAAATGACTTCGTCACTCCTACTTGGATTTGTTACGTATTCATGTTATCGTTTCTGCACTGTAGCATGTCCGATCATAATTGACACTCCATGCCTAGAAGGTCGTATACAAGGATTCAAAATGTTGTTTCGGTAGTGATTTCGGTTTCGGCATCAATGCAGCAAAATCATTCTAATACGCCACTCGCGTTCCAAAACATTTCCAATGCGGCAATTTCGTCCCAGTTCGGCCACATTTTGAATCCATGGCCGTATACGCAATATTTTTTGTAGATTAATTTTACTAGCAAATACAACAGTTCGGCCCCCTACCGACTGAGCCTAATTCGTACTTCAGGTTATATGCAATGATTATTCATCTTAGACGTAGGTTACCATAATTGAAAATCTTTAATGGAACAAGACAAGCAACATAATCCCAACAAGCCCATAAAATTGAGAATTGATCGATAGCTGGCAGAACCCCAAATCCTCATAATCACCTACAAAGGGCTACTTTAATAATGCTCTCTTACACAGCGATAAAGCTTTAAATTAACAAATTCCATCTTTCTGAAAACGCTCAGACTCAACTCAATATCCCCACCTGTAAGATCAGATATATCAAAAACAACAAAAAGGTTGACTCAATTATACAAACTTCTTTTTTTATAAAACCTCCCTGGGGGGAGCTGCAGGAAAGTAGCACCTAACGTCAACCGCCTTAGAATTGAACAACACGCAATGGCTCACAAGAATGAAGAATGGAACATGAAGTTCCTTTTAAACCAAGTTAATGATCCCACAAATGGAAGCAGTTCCATCAGTTTTCCACTAGAGTTCTAAAATCTAATGCACAAGGCAGGTGCCTATAGGATTTCAACTATAAGTTTACCACATTACAATCCATAACCATAAGGGCAATTAATATCTTGCCTTCCTTCATTGTGGTCAAACACAGACAAAGTTTAGTAAATGTGCAGAACCAACATGCACGATGAGAACCATATACAACCATGATTTGAAAGGATTCCCTTAAACAAGGTCACCTTCCAAACATCAGACATGCCAATAGCAAGGAGATACTTAAATGAAGCCTGGCCAGCTGAGAGTGCTTGACATGTATGATCCTTGAGTTACTTGTTACAGGATCCTCATGTTCTTCTACTCATATGTGGTAACTATGTCCAGTCAATTTGTATAATGGCACACCAATAACTGAACCTCCCTGCACAGTTTGATGCAGAATAATACCTTGAGGTCGATGTTCGACGCAAGGGATCATAGGCAGCAATAACAGGACTCAATGCCTTCTCCTGAGAAACAGCAAGGCTACTCATTTGGCTCTCAGTTGAACATAACCCACGTCTCAGATCTGTCAAACAGAAACAACCCAAATAACTACCATAGATGACAAATACAAAACTCGGCAAAATGTTATCACAAAGTGAAAACATCCAATTTTTTAATAAGCAAAACAACAGCAGAACAACACATGTGAGGAAAATTAAGCATACTCAGATGAGATTCAGCCTTTCTCAATGGATAACACGAAATGGGTCGATAAACAGCATGATTTAGCTGCAATTTACAGTCCTTAACGACACATTTCGATATGGAAGCCATTGAAACTACCCAGATCAGAAGGTAAGAACTGAAGAAAGTGAGAAACCCAGTTACACTCGTCCAATAGCAATTTAAGTGGGATACGAGAGAAGCATGCTATGAGAAAAGCATGAGGGTTCTAGAACGGCTATGAGAAAAGCATGCTAATTTAAGTGGGATACAAACAATTGAAGTGGGGAAACAAGCTCCAAGATGTCAGTAATGGATGGAAATTTCGAAATCGTGGAAGCCACTGAACCACATACACAACACAACTAGAGTGACCCAGAAACAAGCCAAGTTGGACTGGAAAATGGGGATTGCCGGATTGGGACCCGGGCAATGTCGCTATGTGTGAAGTGGACGGTATCCTGTGAAATTTTGCATCAGTCGTAAGTGTGTAGAGCACAATTTGGTGACCTAACATCAGTCTAACATCGACAGAGCATCAGTCTAGCATCGAAAGAGCATTTGCCCAAAATGGAACATATTCAATCATACAATCTAAGGATGCAACTGTCGAAAATATTTTGATGGGATGATAGTCTTGGGGGGGGGGGGGGGGCACGTCAACGCACTATTAATATAACAAAGATGATAAGTAGGAGGTTCATGAGTTGATTCATGTAGTTTCAATTTTGATAAAATTCAAATAAGAATCGGAGTGAGATAATTGTGTTAAACAACTCTTTATTTTTTTATTTACTTTTCCAAGTTAGTTATAGCCAATAAATAAAATCTCTAAAATTATGGAATCAATTTATGCTTTCAATGGTTGTATCTTATTTTGTTGGTTGACTGTAGTTCACTCATATACTTGTGACTTGCTCATTCGTCAAATAACAATGGCGGTAGCAGTAATGAAAGTATTATTAATGATGACAATGATGATATAAGCGTTGTAAACCACGTCCCTTATGAGACTCCTAAGATCACATGTGAGCTTATTTCCACAAAACGCATGTTCAAATCAAGTCAAACTCAAGAATCAACAGTCGAACTTAAACCCAATTAAACAAATCCAGGCATATCCTATACATGATTAATAAAAGTATATGTATGTGTGTGTGTGTACACACACACACACACACACACACACACACACACACACACACACATATATATATATATATATATATATATATATATATAATTCAATTACTTTAAAAGGTGATAACCAGGTGTTTATCGAAGCACTAAATGGAAAAGTCTAAGGCCGTGTTTGTCAATAGCGTTTTATGTAACATTTAGTGTTTTAACCAGGTCAATACACTAATTAGTTAATTTCTAGTATTTGATAAACTAGTGTTTTGACTAGTATTTCAAGTAGCGTTTAACATTTTAAGCATCATTTTTTAAAAACTAATAGTATTAATGTTTGACATTTAAAAGTAGCGTTTCATATTTTTTAGCCAAAAAATATCCTTTAAAAATTTTATCTTTGGAAATTATCTATATCCTTTTATCTCAATTTACATTAATCAGCAAGCACAACAATTAAATTTACCGAACATATTAGTTTCAACCACTAATCTAAACAGCTATATTAGAAACGCTATCCGATATCTAAACAACTAATTTTCCTAAACAGGGCCTACATTTCTTGAAAGATTCAGACGCTAGTTGAAAATACAAATATCTACCTCAACTCTCACAATCGAGTATACTGTATACATCTAGTATATTTTCAAACAAGGCAATCGAGCATTGGACTGATTAGCAAAATTTGATCTCTCTGTTTCTTCTTCTATTTTGTGGATTTTCTATACCTTGTATTTCATTTATTTATATCCTCATTGAGGACAACTTAAGTAGAGCCCTTGAGAAAAAGGACTACTTAATTGTTGTGGTATTTATCATTTCAAAAACAATTATATATGTGTGTGTGTCTATATATACATACGGCAACATATCAAATGAGAACAAGTTCTTATAATGAGAGTTCTTACTTATCATCACCCACACACAAGCATTCTTTCCCCATCCTCCTCTAAGCTGCAAATCTACCATGGGTTCCAAAACCAAGACACCACCGGTGCTACTACTACCCTCAATGCCTGTACCCATGACGGTGGTCGCCAAAGGCCACCGACGATTGTCCATCAGCGCCACCTGCTCTGTTACGTTCAGCCTCGACCTCTCCAACAGTTTGGCGACTTCAATGCGCCTCTTCTACAAGTCTTGGTCACCCGAAATTGATAAATTGGTTAAAAAAACACAACTCCCATACCTATTAGGTATAGCAGACATGCGGGTTTTATTTTGGTACATATAGATAAAAAAAAGTTAAACTCATTTTATACTCATATTCAAATCAAATAGCCAACATGTCATATTAACACCAATCTTCTAACAACATATCATATCACATCGAATTCAACTAAAAGCTTGTCAATTGAAGCAATAAATTAGCACTTGATAATTAAATTTTCTAACAAAATGTCTCATCGAAGTCTTTAATACCATACAACTCAAAGCAACTAGCAAATAATCCAAGTATAAGCAACAAATTAGAATTTTAAACAAACGGGTATAGGTTTTATATAGGGCACGTATTAATAAAACGAGTATAAAGCGAGTACGGGATGGATATGACCGATACTCATATCCATACCCATACCCATTTTAGCAATACCCACTTTATACCTTTTTTTTTTCATTTTCACCACCCATACCCATATCAATTGGGGCGGGTTTTGCGGGTTCTAGGTGGGTACGGTTTTTTGGTCGGCCCTAGTTTTACCATGCCCTGAATTTCTTGCTCTTTCTCTAGCGTTTTCATTAAATTTCAGTGATTTTGATAGAGAAAATCCAACAAAAAAATCATGCAAAATTGCTAATCGGCAGTAACAACAGCGGTCGAGAAACTTCGTTTGGGTTTCCTAACCTACAGTGACCGTCGTCGTTACAGTCAAACTAGCACTCGCGATGAATTCATGATGGCAGTGTCTTCGAAGTAGATAAGAGTACGGAAATTGGGGTAGGGGGTAGGGCGCTTGGGATGGGGGCGGGGGTGGGGGTGGGGTGGCAGATGACGTGGATATTGTGGATGGTTAGATTAGAAAATAACAGCTTAGATCTATTCCTCTTATCTCTCACCACAAGCCCTTGTTCTCACTGGATATGCTAACCCCCCATGTGTGTGTGTATTACACACTATATTTCCTTTCTTAAAATGGACAAATTATTTCTTTTTTTTCCTAACTTCCCCGTAATTTTTCCTCCCTTATCTAATGTGTATTACTCAAACTTTAAAAAAGAAGGAAATATGCATAGTATTTGTTGTTCATTTGTCAGCTATCATATAAAATAAAACCCAAATAAAGTTTGAAAGAAGCCGACATTATCAACCTCTTATTCCCTAGGCCCCCATCCTCAAGGTCCCTATCCTAAACCCTTGAATTATGTATCTGGAAATGTAACAGAGTGTCAACGAGTGTTCAAAACAAAAACAACCACCACAACTAGGGTCCTTATCGCTGGTGAACCCCAATCGGAATTTACACCTACCCCTGTGGTGGCAGCCTTTGTCCATTCAAGTCATCAGCCATCGTTTATTTTCTCAATTATTTGGGTTTTATCGCAAGGGCCACTAGAGTAAAACTAAAACCCTACGGAATAAGGGAGAAACTAAGGAACATATTGTAAACAATTAGAAATTACATATTTAAACCCTATCGAGTAAAGCACGGTTTTTTCCGACAAATTTATGGTGGTGGTTAGACGTCATTTGAGGGAGAAACGAGGTCGCAATATGAAATTGGGCCATGCCGGAAGGTCGTTGGTGACCTTATTAGCGACAGTGGTAGATGTAGATAACCGATGACCGTACTACTACTATTACTACTACTACTACTACTACTACTGCTACTACTACTACTAATGTTGTTATTATTGTTGTTGTTATTATTATTATTGCTGATGATGAAAATGAGAGAGAGTGACGAGGGGAGGATTATGTATAGAAAAAGGTCAACTAGTTGATGTGTTCAAACTTCAAAGTAAGGTCAACAAATCCTTTTTGTGCTTATTCGCTTACACATCAAACTATGCCACCACTACGTCAGCTATCTGTTGAGTCGGACTCGGTTGTAGTATATTACAATTAATCCACTCAGAAGTACAAACAGTTAAAAACAATTTCCGAATTTCGACTTATTAGTTTCCACAACCCTAAAGTCAGATTATTAGATTCCAAAAATCCCCCCATATATATATATATATATATATATATATATATATATATATATATATATATATATATATATGTGTGTG
>JACYFF010031955.1:115130957-115195129 GCA_017589665.1 Selenicereus undatus | reverse complement strand
GATATATATATATATATATATATGTGTGTGTGTGTGTGTGTGTGTGTGTGTGTGTGTGTGTGTGTGTGTGTGTGTGTGTGTGTGTAGATGCTTGGATAAGAAAGGAGTATCGCTTGTGTATATTCGAGTTATTAAGGATATGTACGGGGAAGGTAGGACGAGTGTTAGGATAGCAGGAGGGTTCACCAATGACTTATTCGTTGGTAGGGGCCTTTATCAGAGTTCCGCCTTAAACCCGTTTCCTTTCACTCTATTTATGGATGAACTTACAAGAGGGATTCAATATGAGGTACTATGGTGTATGTTGTTCACAAATGACATTGTTCTTATTGATGAGACCAGACAGTGAGTAAACAACAAGTTGGAGCGTTGGAGACATGCACTATAATCTAGGGGTTTTAGAGTAATTAGATTGAAAACGGAGTATCTGCATTGCTGTTTTAATTGAAGGGTAAATGTGGGGGGAGAAGTCACATTGGATGGGAGCCCGATACCAAATGTTGATAAGTTTAAGTATCTATGCTCGATCATTTAGCAAAATGGATATATTGACGAAGATATTAACCAACGAATAAAAGTGGGTTGGCAAAAATGGAAGTATACCTCAGGCGTGCTGTGTGATAAGAGAGTGCCTATAGGATTGAAAAGCAAAATCTATCGTATGGTAGTTAGACCGTCTATACTTGATGGATCGGAATGTTGGCATCTAAAAAAGACACATGTTCAAATGTTGTTGGTAGCAGAGATGAGGATGATTAGGTGGATATGTGGTTATAAGAGAATAGACGGAATCAGGAATGGAGTATTCAGGGACCTTGTTAAAGTAGCCCCCGTCGAAGATAAGATGAGAAAAACAAGACTCCGATGGTTTGACCATGTGAGAAGAATGAGTGTGGACACTCTAGTGAGGAGATGTGAGATGATTAATATCCCCGAAGGCAAGAGAGGAAGAGAACGACCAAATAAGAGTTTGAACGATGTATTCAGAGAAGACTTGAAAGTTGTAAGATTGAAGGAGGACACGGCTCAGGATATGAAACTTTGGCGGGATAAGATTAAAATCTTAGATCACAGAGAGTTGAAATCGCAGTTGTCTTTCAGATACAGTAGCTTAGTTATGGCAGTGGTTTTCGTGTGTCGTGTTTGTATATAGGTATTGCTTTCATTTGGGAAGAGACATCGTTTGCTTACATCTGGTTGTTAAGGTATGGTATCATCATTTGATTTATTGTTTTGATGGTACATAGCTATGGCAACTGAATTTATTAATATATCCTAGTCATTCTTCGCTGGGTATCCTTATTTTTTTATTAATGTTTTCACTAAATCATTTCATTCTTCTACAAAATGTTTTCGCAAATTTTTTTGGTGGGCTATTGGAATTAGCCTTTGTACGATGAGGAATATCGATAGAGATAAGGTTGTTTACATATGGATTTCCCCAGACTTCGCAAAAGCGGGACCCACAATGGGAGGTGGTGGTGGTGTTGTGTATATATGTATGTATGTATGTGTGTATGTATGTATGTACGTGTATATATATATATATATATATATATATATATATATGTGTGTGTGTGTGTGTGTGTGTGTGTGTGTGTAGAGAGAGAGAGAGAGAGAGAGAGAGAGAGAGAGAGAGAGACAGATACACACATATGCACACACACACACATATGTATATGTAAATGTGTGTATATATATTATTTTTCTTTGTTCTTATTTTGGATATCCTGCTTAGCACCAACCTTATGATCAAAGCTCTTGGATTTGGCTAGGGGATCAACAAAATTGTGCGACTGAGACCTGGCAAAACTAACCAATCTGAATGACCCAAATCGACATCTGAAAGAGTTGAACCCATTCCGACCCTACCCGAAATTGAACTGACCCAAACTCAAGCTGACTCGAAACTACATTGACCCAATTTGACCTGAAATCCGCAATGATCTGAGCTAACCCGAAGTTTTATTAGCTCGATGCAGATCCGAACTCAAAATGACCCAAACTGATTCATACCTGAACCGATCTAACCCGAATACAAATGACCCGAACCCAAACCAAACGCAATTTGAGTTTGACTCGATGCGTTTCTAAGCTGGTCCAATTCAAACTTAAAGTAGCAAGTGATAATGCTAGCTACACATATTCAATTGATAGTTAAGATGCGAAGGGGCAAAGGGTGAAGGAAAATGACAAAACCATGATTTGAACAAATGAAACGATCCATTTGCAATTTTGAAATGTAATGACTTAACAAGGGTTTGACTCATTTGAGTAACAAACACGGAAGAATAGAATCAAGTAGTTAAAGTTATTCTATGGCTTGTGTTGATCAGACATGACTCTTTGATTTGATGGTTGGGGAGAGAGATTGGATTTATAACACTATTTGTTCATCTACTTGTTTACTTCCTTGCGTGATGCATTGGGAGTAACCCAATTGAAACTAAATTTTGGACGAATTGGAAGGGGAGATTTGTACCTGAACCCAAATTCAAATTAATATGACTTTTTTTGGTGCAATATTAAAAACTAATCCAATTAAAATATAATATTGGACAAATTAGAAGAAGATTAAAAACTAATCCAATTGAAATTCATGGTCATATTTATAAGTCGTCCAAAATTTTATGGCTTATGTGGGTATGTAAGATATCAAATTCAATCATCATATAAATTGACCCAGTTAAAAAACAAGTCAATCTGGAAGTAACCCGATATGATTTCTGACCGATCCAAGATCGATCTGAACCCATAATCGAAACTATCCGACCTAACCTTGACCCGATAGTCGCCCAAATTGACCCGAACGAGCTTGACCCAAAGTTCACCCAATCCGAACTTCACCCCTGAGCCATCTCCGAACTCGAATTGAATTCGATAAACCCAAACTGAACTTAACTTGGATCGAACCCGAACTCGAACCGAACTTGATCAATCCAAATATAACTCGAATCGAACTTAATCCAAACCTAAACCCGAACCGAATGAGCCGTTAATTTCAATATGTTGTTGAAAGATTATTTTGCTGTTTTACAGTTTGATTTGATGGCCGGATCTTCAAGTTTTGCTTTTTTTTTGGTGTGTTTTTTAAGGTCTTTGGGAGGCCCAAATTGCATTTTTGCTATCCTCTAGAAGGCCCAAAACACATGCATAGCGGCGACGGCCCAAAATCCTGGACTCTGTTTGTGTCTATCTGATAAATATCTCTCCTCTCTTCGTGTCTCCCTCCCCCCGTCTCTCTCTCTCTCTCTCACTCTCTCTCTAGGGTTAATTGCACTGCACCATACACGGACGCAATCCTGTGTCACCGTTATCTTGTAAACCCTAAGTCCCTCACTCATCCGCAAAAGCTTGCATCCAAGATCCATCAATGGCGGAAGAAGAGGCTGTGTCAGTGACCCTTCAAGATCACCCAAACAAGCGAAAGCTCGAGGATTTGGAGCCGCCGACTTCAGATCCTGATTCAACTTTGGAGGTCGACGGTGAGCGCAAGGATGAGGAGAAAGATGAGGATGAAAATGGCCAAGGTGAAGCTGAAGAACCCGCTAAACGCCCTCGCTTGGACGAAGCTCCTGATGGAATTGGTATTTCTTGCGTTATTTGATCTTTTCACGTTGTTTATCTGTGAAATATGTGTACTTTCTGGTAGTTTGTCGATTGTGGATGTGTGTGTCAGAGAGAGAGAGAGAGAGAGAGAGGGGGGGGGGGATTATAATGGCAAAAGATTGTTATGTGAATGGGGAGTGGAAGGGAAGATAATCAGCTGCTGTGATTGAGAAAGAAAAGATGGTAAAAAAGGCCGGAATGCACTATTTTCTTCTTGGGTGTTTGAAGTTGAGATTGATTGTTCCGAAGTGAAATCAAAGCACCTCCGCCCCCCCGCCCCCAAAGGTTGGGTTAAAAGAGTCAGCAACGAAGTTGAGAAATGTGGTGCATTTGCGTATGTTTTGACAGGGAAAAATGTTGTTATAGCCCCAAATCATTCGTCCTATCTGAATGCAGTCGTAATCTTTTTGATGTTTCCATGGTAATGCATGCCCATTGCTTGTGTTGGTTTCGATGTCTTTGTGTTTATTGTTATTAATTCTCATGCCCCCCATTAGGGAAGATTGGGCAGATTAAATTTCATGGTATCCGGAAATGTGTCTTTTGTCTGGGTTAGAGTGTCCTGAAATGTGTCCATTTTTCTTGTTATAACTTTTCGTTGTTGTTTGGGCATGCTACAGCCAGTGAGAATGGACATAAGGTTGAGGATGATACTGACTGCGCTGCGGAGAATGCTGAAGCAGATGCTAATGATCAGTTTGGCAACAATGAGGTTGCTAATGAAGCTCCCCCTGAAGGCGAGAATGTAGCTCAACCTGTCCCAGAGGATGAGCAGAAAGGTGATGCCCAGGGGGATGACTCAGAAAGTAAAGACGTCCAAGGTGATGATTCTGAAGTCAAAGGTGATCACGTTCCGTCATCTGACAAGGAACAGTTGGAGAATGCGGAGAAACCCTCTAGAAATGAAGTTCACGGGCTTGCAGGTGAAGTGATGGAACAAGGAAATGCTGCTTCTGCCCAATATCACTCTGAATCTGGAAGTAGAACCATGTCCCGTAAAATTGAGATTCCTAATAATAAGGTGATTTGTTTTCATGTGGGCTTGTCACCATATCATTATGCCCCTTTCTTGCATGCTACTGATGAATTATGTTAGTCATGAGGTTGGGAAGGCAACGGACTGAATTCAGATCGGATGTTCGAACATCCGAATCTGAATCGATTACATTTCGTATCCAAAAATCCGATCCGGCGGACCGGAGGGAACCTTCGAATCCAATCCGAATGGATTTCTTTTCCCCACAACAATTTTGTATTGTGTTTTTCCATCCAAATTGATTCTGTGTACGTAGCGATACAATAACAAAGCCTTCCTATCTTGCCAGCCAAATATTTGAATATTTAATACTAATTTATGGGAGACTGAAAAAGAGGCAAATGACGCCAATGTGTAATGATAGGGAGTTTGGCGGCTTCCGGCTGGCCGACGGCAAAGTCATACTAAGAGGGGGGGGGAACGCTAAGCGACTAATGGGAGTTGATGTTAGGGGTTTACAATTGAGTGTAGAGGGTAGACTTTAGATTTGTAAAATAAAAAATTTAAAATCAAAAATTGGGGGTTGGGCTTGGAGGTTGAACTTGAAGGCTAGGCTTTGGATTTGTAACGTTTTAGATTTGAATTTTAATTATCTAATAAAATGGTCAGATCGGATGTTACCTTCCCTCTGAATCCGACTCGGAGTCGGATTATTTTTGACGGACTCAGACTCGGACTCGAATTATTTTGCCTCGGATTGGATCGGATTGGAATAAGTGGAATGACTTGAAGGAGCAATTTGAGTGCCGAATTCATTGGGGAAGTCTCACCTTGATGATTAAAGGCAATTGGCCTTCTAGATGTTAGATGAGTCGCCCAGTATATGCAGTGTCAATTGAAGATATAATGCTTGTTTTGAGATAATTTTGTCTTCCTTTAGAAAGTTGGTCAGCTTGGCTGTACACTTGATTTTTTTGAATTTTCTGATAAAGCTCATGTAGTGGCTTCCAAGTTCCAACATACGAAAGCTTGTTTGGATACAGTGTTTATGGGGCTCCCTTTGTTTGAGCAGAACTCATGTGGCTATGTACTATTATATGTGCCAAAGAAATTGTAAAATTCTTGATTTTGTTGTTTCCAATTTGACGTTGGGGATTTTGGTGCAGGTTGGTGTTCTTATTGGGAAAGCTGGAGATACAATAAAGTATCTGCAGATAAATTCTGGGGCCAAAATTCAAATCACAAGAGATGCTGATGCCGATCCACGTGCCCCAGCCCGACCAGTTGAACTTGTTGGGACACTTGAAAGTTTAAATAAAGCTGAAAGGCTGATAAAGGATGTTATAGCAGAGGTATGGTTGATTTTTTCAGATTTATTTTTTTTAAATTTAAAATTTATTCTCTTCTTCCCATTGTCTTGTATGTTGTGTGACTGTTTTCTCATTGCTGTGCTATTTTCTTTGCTTTTATCGCTATTTTGATCTTTTTTATCTGATGGCCATATAACTAATGCGGGATTTTTTGTTAACAAAAGGAATGTTTTAACGGTTATGATTCCCTTATGTTCCCCTCGTTTGAGGGGTTTTTACCAGTTTGGATCTCCTATGATCCTTTTGCGATGATTTTATTTATTGAACGCTTGGGCTTCTTTCGGGGGCAAGATATATTGCACTCTTGGGAGTATGTTTTCTACGAGCCTCATATATTCTTTTATCCACAGATGTTTGTCATATGAGGAGTGACTATTTGCATATGCTGACGTGGCTCCTCACTATGTGTAGTGTGACGTGTATGATATAGGAATTGTTCTTTTGGTTACTTAAAAGGTATATTTATTGCCACCTAATCTGTGACTTAACATTGTCATGCTGAGCCATCCAAATAGCATTAAGGTATAACTGGAAGTGCATCTTAAAGTGCAACAATGCAATGAGCTTAATTTGGCGTGCTTAGCAGGGGCTCATGATGACACATTGTATGTTTTCAAGAGAGAAGAAATTTAATTCCAAAATGTGGAAGGATGAGGACAAATGTGCTACTTTTGGCTTTTGTTAAATACTCTTCTTTTCCCAGTAGGCATGTGTATAACCAGTACAATCTCTTTTGCAGGCTGATGCTGGAGGTTCGCCTTCACTTATAGCTAGGGGATTCAGTGCTACAATGACTGCAGGATCTGCAGAAATTGAGATGCCCGTCCCAAGTGACAAAGTAATTTTGACATGTAATTTTGTACTATTTTGTTGTCTAAAGCTATGGGCGATGAGTGTTGTGAAACTTTGTTTGGTTAAGCGAGAGCAAATTCAGCAAATACTGGAAAACAAAATCCAAACATGGCTTGTCAAAATCTACAGTATGATGTGTGGATTTCGGAGTTTGTTCTTTTTGCACATCAAAGTGGTGGAAAACCTTATTGAACAATTAAAGGAAAATAATTACAATTGTGAAGCTTTGTTCCTTTCCATGCTTTTGTTTGTGTTATGTGGCAAATTGGCCCTTTGTGCTTCTGTTGTACCATATCCACGTCAACATAGTGTGAGTTTTGCACCAGTTATCCTATATTCTGAGATGCTGTTCATTTACATAAGTAGATGATAAACGTGTTGTCTCAATGCAGGTTGGTTTGATAATAGGGAAGGGTGGGGAGACGATTAGAAGTCTGCAAACAAGATCAGGTGCACGTATCCAGGTACTTGATCACTTATAACTCCATTTGGCTGCAGACTGCCATGGATTATGAATAATTGATGGCAATAGATATCTTTAAATATTATAAGTTCTTATATATGGTAGGAAATGTCTCTTGTAGTTGATACCGCAAAGTTCCCCTGGAGATCAATCTAAAGAGAAGAAGGTGAAAGTCACTGGTGATAAGAAACAAGTTGAAATGGCCATAGAACTCATAAAGGAGGTTATGAATCAGGTATTCAGTGCCCTTGTTCTGTAATTGCTATGTGTAAAAGTGTGTTTATCTTTTGAGGAAAAGTGCACCTTCCATATTTAAGTTCGCATGTGCCTTTTGTGCTTATTATATTATTTGATTTTTGATGGTTTTAAAGTAGCTTTTGTTTGAGCTCGACTGTTGATTTTACGACCAATGGAAGCCATGTTCTAATGTTTAGATGCATTATCCTTGTTTCCTTTCATGGACGATTTGTTTCTATGCCTTAATGATTCCTTTCATTCAGTGAATATTTTGTACTTTGATTATAATGATGAATTTCTGACACTTAGTGGAGTTATTCTGTATCTTCTGCAGTCATGGAGTTATTCTGTAGCTTCTGCAGTTTAGGCCTTTGTCATTATTAAGGACCAATAATAAGATATATTTCAAAGTACGTATAGATGCTTGATTTTAGATGCAACTAGTTGAGGTCAGATAACTTTGCGGCCCTTGGAGTGTTGAGTGTATTTTCATTGATGAATGGCAGCAAAAGCCCCTTCTAGTTAGTTATTTTGACATGTCTTCCCTTCCTACCTTCACAATGGACCTTGAGGTTGCGTGGCGGTGATTCGTCTTTGGTTTAGTGCAACTTAAGTTGCTGTCTCATCTGAAGCGAACTGTATAGCTTCCAAATCCTTTGTCGTATCTCACTCATCTATCTGATATGTGCATTCTACTGGCAAGAAATGTAATCAGCTTGTTAGATTTTCATATGTTGTAGTAGGTGCTTTGCCATTCCATTTTACTGTATCTGAGATCCTCTAGGGTGACTATTAAACCAGAGCAGCTTCTTTGTCGGAGACAATTAGTTCAAGAACTTGACTTACGGACCTTATGATTGATAAAACTTGTAATTCTAAACCCTGATTCAATTATGGAATTTGTGGCAGCCATCTTACTATGCTTCTACCTTTGTAGAAATTCGGTTTATGTATGAGCATTTTTGAGTTTGTGAATGCTTTTTGGAGTATCTTTCCGGTATCTTTGTTTCGATTATGAAGGCAGAATGTGGTCAAATGGTTATTAACTTAATTATAAAGGTGACATTTATTTTTGATGGGTAATTCATGTGTTGGATTAGCGGATGCTGATGATTTAGGAAGGCGGTTTCATTGTGATATCGATACACTATGATTAGAGTGGAAGATATTGAGTGACATTCATGAGAGTTTGAAAAAATGATATATCTTCCATGCCAAATCACTTGCTGCAACTAGAGAAATCTTACATGCCGTCCCAGTGTCGGTTGCCATCTTTATATGTGTTGAAAGTTCCGATGTGCGAACTGGTTGGCTTTAAAAATGCAGATATGCCAATTGCCTTTCACTTGCGGTCAGCATTGGTTTCTTGATCTTCCAATAGGCAATCACGTTTCAGTGTCATCTACAGAAGAGAGGTATCAGGCGTTAAGTCTCGCCCTTGCTGGATGTTGCTAGTTGGTAAGATGCTTTGAGACTTAGAAACTGAAAACAATAATTTTTACCAGAAGTATTTTGTGTGGACAAGTTTTATGCAGTGCCGTTGTACTGAAGTAAAACATGTGCTGAACATGCATAGAAAGCTGTTTTTCCTTGGTCTTTATGTGTAGTATGGATCAGACTGAATAGCAACTCCATGTTATCTGAAGGACATGGTATATGTCACATATCAATCCCATTTCTTTTTCCTTTTTCTTCCATCAATACATTTTTCATATCTCATATCGGTTCATTTTCCAAGGCATGCAGTTTATAAGCGCAAATGAGTCTGGTATTGTTCAGGATATTATAACCCTGCATTAAAGAGTGAGGCTTGCAACTATCTTACTCTGAACAAATGTATTTCATTTCCTGTATCATTGCCTGTATCCTGTTCACTTAAATGTTTTGTATATATTTAATTCGATCTCTGGTTTATTGTCAGCTTAATACCAGCTGATTTTCTGGTCATTTACTAGGGTGTGCTTTCATACATTCTTTATGTGTCGTAGAAAGTAATGATCGTTGTTGTTGGATATACACAGTGGAGCAAAGTTTGTAGATATTTTGACAATTCAGTTATGTAGAAGAATTTGTGATTGCTTGAGGGCGAGAATTTCACAATTCTTTGCTGCTATAGTTCATTGACATCTTGTTTTAAGCATCTTTGATTAAATATTTGCTATTTGCAAGGTTTTGCTTTCATCTTGTTTGCTTGTTGACAAATGTCTTATTTAGTGACAGTTCTGAATGGATGCCATCTTGCTAGTAATTTGTCATTTCTACGCTGGTTATTACTCTTGTTGGTTGGCTTTTCTGCTGCACAAGGATGACTGTACTTTATGATACCGTTTTTGGAACTCCCCCTCCCTCGAGCCTATGATGCAAGAATGGAAGTTGGATTATTATTCATTATTTGTTGCTCCTATTTCAGTGAACAAGTTCTGATCCTGTTGTTATCACCATGATCTACAATCAGTTCTGATCTTAATGTTCTTGTTGTCTATATTTGATTATTTGATTCTTGAGTTGGTGAACTATATTCAACTGTTAACCTTTTTGTTTTTTCCCCTTTCTGCACTTTGATTAGCTGCCTGGGAGACCATCGCAATTCTCCGGCAATAATTACAACCAGCAGGGATATCGTCCTCGTGGACCTGGTGCTCCTCCACAATGGGGCGCCCGTGGTCCTTCAGCTCAGCCAATGCAGTATGATGGTCACCAGCGGGGGCCATACCCATCACAGGGCCATCATTACCCACCTCAGGCTTATGGTAACTACCCTCCACAAGGGCCACCTAGAAGTAGTTTTGGCCATGGTTGGGACAACAGACCTCCAGCCCAGGGCCCGCCGCATGGTGGTGGGTATGATTATTACGGTCAAGGAGGTGGCCATGTAGCAAATGCTCCAGGATCTGCTCCACAGCAGACCAACATGCCAGGTCATGCCGGTGGCCCACCATCCATGGCACCTCCTTCCCATTCTCAGGCAAATTATAATTATGGACAGTCTCGAGGTATGGACTATCCTCAGCCTACTCCTTATGCTCAAACAGCGCCACCGGCTCAAGGCTATGGCCATGGATATGGTGAGGCGAAGTATGATAATCAAGGTCCGGCCCAGCAGTCCTATGGCGGACAAGGCTACGCCCCTCAACAAGGCTATCCCCCCCAACAGCAGCAGGGCTATGCACCTCAACAGCAGTACAATAGGCCTCCCCAGCCTTATGGTGTGCCATCACAGGCAGCTCCCCCTCCCCAAGGCTATGCCCCTCCAGCAGCAAACCAGCCCACCACTGATCCATCGTATCAGGCTCCAGTTTCTGCACCTCAGCCTTATGCTCAAAATGTGCAGCCACAACAGCAATATCCACAGGCTGCATATGGTTCTGCTCCCATGGGCAACGAAGGCTACGCTCAGCCCCAACCTGTGGCTGGATACCCACAACAGGGTGCAACGCCTGCTGCTCCATACGGACAGCAGCCTACTGGCTATGCTCAAACTGCTGCACCCACTGCTGGTTATGGTCAGTACCCGGCTGCCGCACAACCAGGCTATGGCGATCAGTCTTCTGCTACTGCTGCTGCGCCAAATGCTGCGGCGTATGGCTACCCTGGTCAAGTTGACCCTTCACAGGCGGCTTATGCTGCAGGTCAAGCATACAGTGCTGCACCACCCGCTGCTGGAGTGCAGCAGGGCTATGCTCAGACACAGCCGGTGCCGCCTCAGCCTGGTTATGACCAGTCAGCAGCTGCTCAGTCAGGTGCTTATGCTACTGCTCCTGCTGGTGCACCAGTTCCTTATGGTAAGACCGTGTCTCCCCAGCCCGGCTACCCCCCTCAGTATGATGCATCACAGGTACAGCAGATGTACGCTGCTCCTCGTTGATTGAATCACAGGATTTTGATTCCGGCCTCGGTGCTTGTTGGCTGTGACGAGGCTAGCATCAGTGATTCAATCATAGGGGTTTGATGTCAATCCAAGTGCTTGTGCACACATGCCGAGGCCGTTTAATCAAATAGGAATTAGTTACAAGCTTTTGTGGAGAGTAGTTGTGTTACCTGTTTTTACTTGTCTAACGATGGTTACTGAGGATCATGACTTTGTGTTGGTTGATCGGCCGGGAATGTAGCTTAATTAGGGCATTAGACTTTCTGGTCTTGAAACCTGTCTGGCTGAAACATCTGGACCAGTATATGTGTGTATTTGGGACCTTTGGTCTCTTTAGCAGATTGAAGGGCAGGATTGATGTTGCTAGTTTTTTGTTTTTCCCCTCTGCGTGACAATAACCGGACATCTGAGTGAGAACTGCGAAAAATAAGCATGATAGTGTTTGTTTTTTAAATTTTAAATAGACTTATAAAACTGGTTAACTGGTGGCTGTATAGAACAATTTGAGAAGCTCGTAGAGCAAATTGACATCCAGGGTAGCCCAAATATGAAGTGATTTGATATGGACCTCCAATACTATTGATTTTATTTACATCTTTAGGGTGTTAAAGGAGATAATTTCTCAGCAATTTTGTAATTTAGAGTTAACATTGCCATAATATGTGAGCAGAATTTTCATAATAAAAGTGGCCCTCAACCTGAAGAGTGAAAGACTTGTCTAATAGTCACTTACAGTTCGTTTGGTTCCATGTAATTAAAGTGGTAATGCAACTAAAATGATAATGACAATTTCATTACCAAGTTTAGTCACAATTAATGGATGTAATCAAAATTACATTATAATCATATTTACCTTAATTTATACAAATACAATTATTTGACTTTTTCTAAATTGTTGTGATTACATACATTTGAATCAAAGTCTACCAAACTATAAACTACTATATTTGGATACTTTCTCTCTCTTCTCTCCGTTGTTTCTACTTTGCATCTCATATCTTAGTACACTGCCACGTTTGTAAAGTTTGAACTTTGAAGTCCCCCCCTCGCCCCCTTCTTTGTCTTCTTCATAGTAGATAAAGTTTAACCTATGTCAATGATCATATTGTTGTAATTGCATTTGTGTACATTCTGGACACCATCTACCCCCCACCGTCTCATTATCATCATCATCACCATCATCATCATCTTCTCTCTCTACTTGCTAATCTTGAGCAATGTTACATTATTGTTAATTAGAGGATATGGAGTGAAGTCAGTCTTATCTGAAGCATTATAATTATGATGATAATTAATTGAATGATAATTATCAACAAAGCTGCAAGTAATTAAAGTAAGTAAAATAAAATGCGAATTGAATTGCGAGTACTTCATGCCCTGTGCAAAATGAAATGTTGTTTGTGAATGAATTCATCCCATTACAATTGTAAAAACTTTATAACCAAATATTGTAATGTAATTATCATCCCATTCCATTACATTGAAAATTACATTACATGGTTGATTTCATTTTATACTAATTACATTAATTCCAACCAAACGCCACATTAGTGGTTGTTCTAGCTGAGAAGGCAGTAGTGATTCTTCAATATAAAGCTGACAGATGTGAAGAAAACAAACTGAGGAATGAAAAAGAGGGAAAATTGAAGATTCTGTACTTAATCTGTGTAGTAGTGATTGCAAATCACAATTAGTTGTTCTTTCCTACCCAGTCGTTCCTGATGGAGAAGGAATGTGTTTGCCTTGCTAGTCTTGGAAAATGGGGTTTATATAGAGTGTTACTGTGACAATATAGAGTGTTACTGTGACAAGAAACGTGTTTATTACAGTATCAAGTAGTGTAATGTTTGGTTGGATACAATGTAATGATAATGTAATGCAATTCAACTTGCAATGCAATCATGATTACTTAGTTTGTGGTAATCATAATTACAACAACACAACAACAAAAGCACAACACCTCCCAGTGTGGATCCGCTTTCGCAGGGTTTAGGGAGATCTAGATGTAAGTAACCTTACCTCCAAAAGCATCAAACCAAAGATTACAAACTTGTTTTTTTTATTGCAATACTCTCATATAACCAAACAAGGTAATGAAAGCACAATTATAAACTTGTTTTTATTACATGGTTGATTACATCTAACCAAACATTACATAAATAAGAATGAATTATCTCTGATTGTATATGCTGATTTATATAAAGCGTAAATTTGCTCCAGAGGGGGGGGGGGGGGGGAGGGGGGTACTCAGATGTACATTTTAATATGTTTGATTCCAACTGGGCTTGTTCGTTTGAGCATTTGGGTGCGTTTTCTAAATGCAAAACGCCGTCAAACACTTTCGAACACTCCCAAACGCTAAATGTTATTTGTAAACGATTTCAAGTGCTCCAACCACTGTAAAATGCTATTAACTGTTAACCTACATAAATGTTCATAAACAGTAACCATTAAATCTAAATGCGGTTTGCACTCCCAGATGCTGTTAATTGTTAAATACTAAAAAAACAAGACCATATGGTGAAGATTTATCGGCTTATATATGCAGAAAATTTCTGAGATTGCTTCACAATTTCCAGACTCAAGGACATCGAAAAGTACATCAAAAATTTCTTCATTATCTCTCAAACAATTTCATCAAAATAAACAGTTGGGCAGTTGGATTGACACACACATAAAGGCCAAGGATACTGTGGAGGGGCCTAAAAGAATTTTTGAGCTTCAGAAAAGGATAAAATACCTTGCCACCATCTTGTTACAACAAATTCTTTTTTTTTTTCCCCCTTGGGGGTGTAACTAGACATTGAAGAAGACCAATACAATTGGATGTTTGAATTCACATTTTATAAGCTCGGCCCACCCTTAAGAATTTCCTCTATAAAATTTAACCCAATAAGAAAGATATAATAAATTGACGGAGGACAAAGTACAGACACTAATCAAGTTTAAACGAGACTAAATTTGAAAAGATAAATAGAAAAAATATCAGTTGAAATCTTATAAATCTCCCATCCTCAAAAGGGACAAATTGATTAGAGCTGAGAAAAAGTTGTCTGATCCGAATACCCGAATTTATCCGACTTGAAAAAAATTAGGTACGGTCATAAGTTTTTCGTTCAAATTTTGAATTCGGACATACTATTTTTTAGATTTCTATTGTCCAAATCCGATTTTGACCCGAATTTAGTCTTATCTGAATTGTCCGATCCGAAAAAAACCAAGTATTGGACATTAATTTCTTGTCCGAATTTTGATATTGTCCTATTTGTCTGACCCGAATTCGAATTTTTGTCAGCCCTAAAATTGATATAAAATAGTTCCTCACGGACATGCTTGCGAATCACTAAACCATAGTCAATTGGTTAAGTTTCGAATTCACATATTTAAGTAATCAATTTTTTCCAATTTTACCACATGAAGTACACTTCAACAAAATATATGAGTGCCTTGGGCATAAATCATCACAGCTTTTTTTTTTTTTTTTACACAATTTTATGGTTCATACTTTTGACTGATCGGCATGGTAATATTTGTAATGTACTACGTTTTTTTTTTTTTTTTTTTTACTTTCTTACAACTTTACTTTTTCATCTCTTTTATTAGTCTTTATCTTTTTTACTTTCATCTTTCCTTGGTCACTTTCTCTCTCTTTCTATCTCCATTGTTTTCATTTTTCATGTTCCCTTCTTTCCATAGGTCACATAAGAATATTGGTCTCATGCTAATTATGATTGTCCCAAGGGTGTGACAATCCCCCTCTTCTCCCTAGCTATATTTTCAAAAAAATAAAATAAAATAAAACTGATAGCTACATTTTTTATTTCCTTGACAAGTAGGCCTCCTATGAGATCAATGAATCCTAAGTGGTAAATGGTAATTAGAAGAGGTTAAAAATTATTAATGAGCAATTAGCTAGGTGACTATTTTACCAACATAAGCTGGTTTAAGTGGTTTCGCATTTGCTCCCCTCCTTAAGCAAGTTCTCGGGTTCGAGTCCTGTGAATGAGAAAAATCTGTGATGGAAGAGCTCTACTTCTTCTTGAACCAACGGTAACTTGACTCTAGCAAAATGAAAGATCCAATACCAAAAAAAAAAGAAAAAGAAGCTAGGTGACAATAAGTAAAGTTGGGTTTGTTGTGAGAGGTGTAAAATTTATATGTTTTAATATATTAAAATTTTATAAGCAATGATTTAAAGTAAAAGTCATTAGTGAAAACAATGTTGTAAAACTTGGGTTTGTTTATATTTTAGGTCTTAAGTAAAGTTAGTTTTTTACTCTTGAAAAAGGTAAAATGCATGGAAGGTTGTTTAACTTAATCATAACCATTTCATTAAAGAGCCTTAAGAATTAAGATATATAGATGATGCATAGATGAAGTGGTCATTCAGAGTTGATTATATAATTAAGTTACTTTCCTCTTAAGATTTTGGGATCATTATTGATCTAGTCAACTAAAAAGGTAGTTGAGCTTCAACCAAGTGAACCTTGCTCCGACCAACTATATATATGATGCACTCAAACAACCTATATAATAAATACACCCAGAAAAATATATATATGTGGCAAGTGATAACATCAAATCCAAATCCAGTATTCCAAAAATTCCGCCACCAAGTGAGGTGTGGGGATTTAGATGTAGCAGCTTTACCCCTGAATTGCAAAATTACAGAGAGACTGATTCCGATTGATCCTAAATTTAAAAACCGTAGACTATCTACTGCTCTACATAAACGGAGCAGAGGAAGTTTAGACTTTAGAGAGACATTTTATTTTGCTCTTATAAACATATCAGAATTTGCCCCCGGGAGCTACATGTGCTGCCGCCCATGTTTATAATACCACTTTGACCATTATCAACTGAATTAGCCAATGGGATATTTATGGTACATGTTTTATGCAGGTATGCAACATGCAGAAGGATCAGTACTTAATGGACCACCATTTTTGCTTTGTTTAACTAGCTAGTTCACTATTAAAGGTGGTGATCAAGAGTTGTAATTTAAGCATAGACATCTAACTTCATAATGATTTTGTTTAAGTACTACAAATAATTCCCACAGTAATTGTTTGTCACTATTTGTTCAAATAAATACCTTATAGAAATGAAAATGTGCTATATTCTTAATTGTCATATCGACTGTTAATACGTTTTTAGAGTGTCGATTAGATTAGTATATATCAGATCATACAACAATTTCTAACTTTCAATTATTACCTTAAACTTTTGGTTGAAATATTTTTTAAATGTAGTATCAGAATTACAAGTTTTTTTGAGAAAGGTTTCGGGTTCAACACTTAATACCAGCCGCGTATTGAATATTACGTAAGGTAAGAAGGGATCTTTTCATTTGGCTGGACAAATTACCATTACTGTCTTTTATGTTTTGGTTTACCTAAAATGACTAGTTTGGTGGTTATCTAGTCATTTGTTTGAGGTTTGATCTCCAGCTTCCTTAATCTTTTTGTCTACTTGATGTACCCGACTACATAATCGAAAAAGAAGAAAAGACCTTTGTGCGTGTCTCTAGTTCAAACCTAAAGAATCATGTGAGGAAGGTGTCCCACTATATAACCGATCCCGAGACTTCAACTATCAATTTGAGCTTTTGCTTGAGTCGCATTGATTTTAGGATATCATCGATTCGTATAAAAGCATTTGTAGTATGAATATGCATAAATTACCGATTGAATACATTGTATTATCTATGTGAAATACGACGTACCTATCACATGTATCAACAAACAACAACAACAACTTTTAGTGTGGGTCCCGCTTTCGCGGGGTCTGGGGAGATCCAGTTGTAGGCAAGATTATCTTTACCGATATTCCTACCCATAGAGAGGTTGATTCCATAAGACGTACCTATCACATGTATGATCTAGCTAATCCCCCCCCCCCCAAAAGAGAAAAAAAGCCTCTATGATAAATCTTAGAGGATAGTTATTAACACAATAGGGTAAAATCATTGTACATAAACACTTGAGTTCCACATCTTTTTGTTATAGGACTATAAGGGATTAGATAAATCTTTTGATTTTTGAGATTTTGTGACCTAACTTGGAGATGATTGAGTAGCTAAAGGCAGTCAAATTATTTATAAAGTTTTTGGTTTTTTTTTAAAGAGATTTTGTGACCTAACTTGGAAATGATTGAGGCCCTATTCTTTTCGTTGGTAAATCTCAATTTACCAACTTCAATCCCGTTCAACAACCTACTTCAACCCGCTTTACGAACTTCAATAAAAAAAATACCTATTTCAACCTACTTTAACCAACTTTAACACATTTCAACCCACTATTTTAACCAACTTCTAACCATCATATAAAAAATATACTAACTTCAACAAAAAAATACCCACTTCAACCAACTTCACCTATTTTCCAACCCCTATTTCCCAACGAAAAGAACAGGCCTTGAATAGCTACAGGTAGTCAAATTATTTAGAATTTTTTTTAAAAAAAAATCATTTGAAAACTTGGTGAAGCAGTTAATTAGTTGTGTAATTAGTCAAATTAAATGGGAAAAACAATTGCCTTCAATTGAAGATACCTAAATTAAAGTACAAGTAATTATTCATGGAACTAACTCTTGTTCAAACGATTATGCTTGCCAACCTAATTATATTTCAATTTTAATTGTTTTCCTGTGACATCGAGTATCATGAAATTAATGATTTTTAGAGTTAATTTGTTTTAGGGTAAAAAAAAAATTAAAAATGCCTTTTGAAAAAATTAAGATACTAATAAGGTTGATGATATTGTCCTTCCATCAACAATATTAACAAATAACACGAAATAGTAATTTTCTTTTGTCAAAGGACGCAGTTGTAGATGTAGTGTGGTTGATTAATTAGTCGTTATATGTTAAGCAATAGTATTTTTATGTACAGATCATTTCATTGATTTATTGGTTATCAAACCAATTGGATCCTCAAATTTAGTTTGCCAATTGAAAATATATGTAATCACCATATGGCAAAATACCTAAAATAATAGATTTTGATAGGATAAGAGATTCAAGGGCCAAGTTATGGGCATTGGCATGTATACAATTTGATGGCCTCATTATACTTTAAAGTGCATGCCATGCATAAAGCATAATACTTATATGTAATATTAACTTTGTACCCTTTTTTTTTAAGAGTCAAAGGGAGGAATATTAACTTTGTACTTCTTTTCGCGACGTATTACAATTCTTTTGTTGATAATACAATAACAATTTGAATTTTGAGTAAAAATAAATTCATGTTTTATTTCAATGAGAGTTCTCATCAGCTGTTTTCAGTCTTTATTTTTTATGATTTTCAGTTTTTAAATACCAATTTATCGATATCGATAATGTATTTAATAAAATACATGATTTCCATCATTTTGAATCAATTACTTAGAAAATTAAAGCATACCAACCCATGTCCCTATACTTTTGTTAAATTTCAAAAGCAAAAGGTAGGAATATGATGAACCAAACAAGCTAGGAAGCTTGTGAAACTTAACTAGAAAAGAGCCAAATTTTCCTACCTCAAAATAGGGGCATTACATCTTTCAAGGCTATGAAAAATTAGTCATTCTAATTGACCACTACCTTGTACCAATTGTTAATAAAAAATAAACTTTGCATCTAAACTTGACTAATCAACAAGAGGAAGAAACAAACAAGGCAACACAAAGAAAAATGAGATAGGTTTGGCCCTTGTTTGATTTGTGTGGGTCACTTTATTTCAAGGTTAATTAGATTAGATATTTTTGATAATGCAAGGCACATAATTAAATTTCGAGCCTGGGGCACAACTTTGGCTTTGTGCCTTGCGAGTTGTGTGTGGATGGATGGTGGTCCTGGGCCTTGGTCTTGGTTTTGACATCCCCTTATCCCTGGTCCGTTCAAGGCCCGTTGGGTACTCCTGCGATAGGGGCCCAGTGGATTGGGTCGACTTACCATTGTAAAATAATAATAATAATAATAATTAAACATTGCAATAAATACTGTCCCCTCAACCCTTTCTCTAATTATAGAGTACTCTTCTTAAGTTTTATGAAAATGATGTATTTGTAATATATGTGTGCCTACATATAGCCAACCTTTTATTGGTTTCAAGTTTTGATCCCCTTTGTTTTTGAGTTCGACAAAAAAGATTTCTTGCTGATATGGATCGGATAATCTACCATTTAATTCCTAAGATATCGAGACATGTATGTCTTTAGATATTCAATTACATTTGTACGGGAGGGATGAAGTATGCCATCACAAAGGTTGCTGTATAGTGATGTCCATATTGTTGCTACCTTAAGTCTTTATTGACAACAATTCAATTAACTTCTAAACATAATCCAAAAAGGCGCAATCCACATGTATTAGTTATATATGCACTTTTAAATATGTATGTGGTTTATGGGAGTATGTACTCTTGGAGGTATGGTTGCCAATAAGGTATGAAATCTATTGTTGTATCAGCTATTTGTACAGATATCATATACTTATTTAAACCCAAGATGAAAGGCATGTGTGCAGTTAGCAGGCTTGTGTATGCGCGGTTAGTAGCCATGTGTAATATTGGGAAACTTCATAGGAGGAAACACATTCTAAATTTTCTTTGGACCAACCATATAGATTAGTTATAAGCTAAGTTTACATAGAAATGTGCTTCTAAACAAAGAATGTGTGCAATGCTGGTATAGTCCTTATGTAAGATTCTTTATCACCTTTGGGGGGGGGGATGAGGTAAAATGGTACAACGAAAGATAGCTCTTCTCACAAGGGTTCTGTCCAAGGTATTGTTAATCAAAATGGAAGAAAAATTGGCCGAGGAGCTTCAAACCCAAATACAGGAAGTACGTAAACAATGACCCATGTGCGCTAGCTAATTTGTCACACAATTTGCTTCCCTGAATATATGATTATGATAACTGATTCCCTTATGAGCACTTTGATGTCACAAATAATGAAATCCACCTACCATGGAGGTTGAATAATTCCTTGAATTACCTAGATGATGATCCTACTATCTCCTTCAACATGAATTCTTCGGTGGCTGCTTTAATCACCTGCCATAGCTCGAATCCAAGTGTCATAGCTTCTGTGACAAGATAAGGTGGCGTACCCAAATTACACACCCCTACTTGTACAACTGATTTTCTCATGAAAAACTTTGATGTCATGAATAATGAAATCCACTTGTCACGGGGGCTGAATAATTCCTTGAATTACTTAGATAATGATCCTATTATCTCCTTCAACATGTATTCAACATGAAAAACTTTGATGTCATGAATAAGGATGTCAATATCGATATTTTTATTTGGTTGAGTTAAACATGCCAACAAGCCCCCGGCTTAAGTGTTTATCAAATCGAAGGTTTTATTCTTTAGTCTTTTGCTCTTTTATATGTATAAAGCTAGTAAAGATTTGAGTACTTTAATATATATCTAAAGTGATGAGCCATGGCTTTGATATCAACTGTCAAGGTTTGCTAATTCACACAAACTCACACTTGTATGGCGGCAGCAAACTCACATGGAACCCTTAGTTTGCTCGTAAGCTTTGATGGTGGTTTGACTTCGGCTTTCTGGAAAGCTAAGTAAGCACACACACACATTCAAAGAGAACTTAGAGAGAGAGTGGACACAGGGAAGTTTGGGAGAATGCCGTGTATTGCACTTGGAAATTCTTTGAATGACTTCATGTACAAATGAGGCTTGTTAGGGGTATATATATACATCTACCTCCTTAATGAAAGATGGAGATCTATTCAATCCTATGACTATTATTACACATCCAAAGCATTCCATATAAATATCCTAGATACTACACAAGTGTAGAATTATGTAAAACATTCTAGAAAGTATTCTAGAATATTATAGTACAACCTAGAAAGTTCTGGAATACTCCACAATGTCCTAAATATTTTAGAAGGATGTAGAGTGCGGTTCATTAAATTCCCTGATCTTTTTCTTTTTATTTTTATGTTATGAGTTCACATAAATTATAAAGAATAAATACAATATATGCAGTAATTATCTATCTGAAGATTTTAATCTGAACCCATAAATTAATTAAGATTTCATTGACTGGAATAATATGTATATCATTCTTGTTTGTTCCCTAAGGTATAGGGACCGATTTTTGACCATGGTTTTTTGCCCACATGTATTATTAAATGGAGAATTGACAGATAGTTGGACCAATTACAAGCAAAATATACCAAGAGGAACATAAACAATTCATTATAAGTGGAACATTTTTTAATGAAGCACATGAAAACAGGGAAGTTGTGACAACAAATCAATCAAACCCAAAAAAAAAGCACTAATAATCTCACCTTACCAAACCATCTCATCAAAGACAGATGGGAGGCTTGCAAAAAGTTGCATGCTCCCCCCCCCCCCCCCCCCTTTTTTTTTTTTTTTGTATTTTGTTGCTTAACCCTTTGCTGCTTTCCATTAATTGAATCTCTTATCACATCAATTATTAACCAAATTTAGCTATTATTCTTATCTAGAGATTTCAGGGCCAGGTTTTGCCTATTTGTCATTTATTTTGTACTAAAGGAAATGGTTGATACTAGGAATAAGGTATTAGATAGACCTCATAAATGGGTCATTCAATTCAGCTATGGCTCGGATTAACGCAGGGTCGCATCATGTTTCAGGTTAAGCGACATTTCGGGTTGGTTCGGTTTGGGTCGGGTGAACTTGAGTTCGGGTCGACTGATTTTTTGTGCAATAAGCTTTTCACGTAAAAATAAGCAACTTTGTTGAAAATTTCGGATCCGGTATGGTTTGGTTCAAACCAATTCAGGTTTCGGGTTTACTTTTAGGTTAGTCTATTTTAGATGTTGGGTCGAGTATGGGTCCAGGTCATTCTGTTCAGATTTCGGATATCGAATCTCGGACCAATCTTGTCAAGTCTAATATTAGACACTCTATCGATCTATTTCAATGAACAATTTAACAAACATTATGTATAACAGTGATAATAATTGATAACGGTTGACACCAAAGTGGATATAAAAAAAATGCAGAAAAAATTTAAATTGTGAGATAGTTGGTTTATTATTACAAAATAACAACTCCCCTCAGTGTAGATTTTGCTTTCAAAATGTTAAAAAAAAGGTGTTCTCATGATCAACAAAGAGGAAGAACGAGGAACAACAAAGACTGAATATATGGGCACGATATTTTGTAATGATCACAATAAGCTAGAAAGCAGAGTAGCTTTTGCTTGATTTCCTTGATCTCCAAATAAATTATTAGTAAATATGTACTCTTATTAATTATCTTTCATATGATCGAGCTAATTGCCTACCAATTGCATTTATGTTGTTAAAAACCTATTTTTCGTGCATAAAATGATAAGTGGACTTTAATTAAATTCAGTGCGCCAGAAAGACGAAAATTATATCATTCACTTAAAAATATGTACCCTCAGTATAAGAATACATTATAGACGGTAGAATAGATATGAGAAGTCACATAATCTAGGCTTTAGACCTAAAGATAATCAAACTTGGGTCTTCTAAATGATAGCAACTTCAATATATCTCAGGCTTGGCTATTATTTTATGGTCTATCAAAATGCTAATTAATCATGTATTTTTTTTAAATTTTTTTTTGGAGTTATCCACATTATATAAGCAAAAAAAGGAAAATTTCACATCCAACTATCCAAGCATTAAAAAAGAAAAAGAAAAGAAATATCAAACATTTAACAAAACTGCCAGCTATGTACTTATTTTGCCACCTATGATACAACACTTTTTTCATTAAAAAGGGGGGGGGGGGGGAGATGGAGATAAAAAAAAGTAGAAATGTAGAATTTAATGGAATAATAATAAAGGGGCCTCATTGTTTTAAGATGAGCACTTTAATCCCCACATATGTGACATTTCTAACGGTCAAAGAGCGTTATGCAGATGGATGTTCAGTCACCAATCACCATGTACCCACCCACAGTAATTCCACTTGTCGAAATTTCTTTACATCTTGTATTTGAATAGAATTGAGCTACTAAAGATGTTTGAATGTTCGAATTTTTTCGTCATATACTGTTTCCATTCATAAGATTTGTGTATGAGATTTTATTAAAGGGAATAAATGTCGAATGTCATGAGTCAAGTTTGTAGAGTCTTACATGTAATTCTAGAACCTTTTGGATTGTCGTAAAACTTCTGGAATGTCTTATAATATTACAGGATAAACTATAATACTTTAGATTAATTTAGAATACTCCAGATTACTATCTATAATATTCTATATAGTTCTAGGCTGATAAGTATCTAGGGGTATCATAAGTATGCTAAGACCTTTGTAAGGAGGGATTTGAAAGCTTGTTATTAGTCATAAGATCAAATCACTTTTTATTGTCCGTTGAAGAGACAAAAAAGCTATTTATAGTCCTAACAGGGCTTACTTGTAAATATCCAAGAGCTGAGAGCTATGGAGTAATCAATCTGCCAAACTGTCTTTCTCTCTCTGTGGGTTCTCTTGTTTTCTCTTAACTTATTCTCCTGGAGTTTAAGTGAAATATTCTTGGGAATGCTTACTAGCAAACTTGAAAGGTCTCAAGTGGAAGTTTGTGCACTAGGCCGTATGGAGTGAAGTTTGAGTAAACAATTATCCCATGAAACCTGATATTAGAGCCAAGCGTCTAAGAGATCACCGTGACTTCAAATGTGACTGATGCTAGTAGCAAAGGGTGAGAAGAAATCGCCTTCGCAGAAAAAAGGCTAAGTGAGATCCATGCCTCCATGTCCTCCTTAACGGTTAGGTTCAGTGACACGAACAAATGCATCGAGGTGCTTAAGTCCAAGGAAGGCCCGGGGAAAGCTTCAACAAAGTGGCAGTGAACTCCATGATAACCGACTTCTCCAAGAAAGTCCAAGCCCTTTAAATAGAAGCTACTGCCAAATATGGTGAGACTTAAGCTTGTAAGACGAAGATCAATGCATACGGGCAAAGATCAAGTCGCTTGTAGCACAACAAGAGCTTTGGAGGAACTCAAAGCACAAGTCAAGTTGTGCATGGCTACGATGGCCAATGGTGGATCAGTCTAAGTGACTATGACTCTAAGGGTGAATGTACCCAAGCCCTCAGCCTTCAAAAAGGTTATGAGTGCAAGAGAGATTGATAACTTCACATGGGGACTCGAGACCTACTTCGGGCCACGGGCATTGAGGATGAGGCACAAAAGGCAAGTAATTATAATACCCTGAGTATGGTTTAAAAGGATTGAAATGATTACTTATATGATCAGAAGTGCACATTTCTTTTTGGGAAGCTCACTCCTAAGAACTTTACAATTAAGCGTGCTTGCTATGAACAAAATCTTACGATGGTTGACTTCCTATGAAGTTTCCAAGGTAGCGTGTAAGCGGGAACGAAGTACGTCGGAAAGGATTGTGGTGATTTGTGGCCTTGTAGAGCCAGTCAACGATTCTTACAGTCGTTCCTGTAATATTTGAGGCCTTGGGAAGGCCAAGGCATTACATATACTATGTGAGCTACGCCAATGGGTATGAGAGCCCTAGACAGACACCTAGCGGGCAAAGATACTAGGATAGGTCGCTGGTTAAAAGGATGCATACGTCGATCGGTTAACAAGGCACAACAAAGGCATTGTGCTCTTCAAGTGGGGGTGAATATAATACTCCGAGTATAGCTTAAAAGGATTTAAATGACTACTTATGTTGCAAAGGTACACCTTCCTCTTCGGGAAGCTTACTCTTAAGAACTTCACATTTAAGATTGCTTGCTATGGAGTAATCTTAGGATGGATGACCGCCATGGGAAGTTTTGCAAATAGCATGTGAGCGAGGATGAAACACATTGGAAAGACCTGTGGTGATTTGTGAGGTCAGTAAACGATCCTTGAAGCCGTTCCCGATAATTGTCATGGCCCGAGAGGGGCTGGGGCGTTACAATAACGTTTCTATCTTTCTTAAAAATATTACCCTTGCTTGGCGGCATTGCAGGTGCGTCAACAACAAAAGAGACTCAAGTGCCATCAACAAAACCTTGAGGTAATTCCAAACTGTCTCTTGTGTTCTCTTTTTCTCTTTGCTTGCTTACCTTCATAAGCTCAGATCAAGCAATTTGGGAAGGCTAGCAAACTTAGAATTGAAGGTTGTAAGTGAAGTTTGCTAGCAGTACACAGAATTTGTGGCCATGCAAATATCATCCCGTGATACCAAGCACTTGAATTAGCATGTATTGACACTTATCAAATTTAAGTGTGGGTTCTTACATATGTATATTTTGCACTTTTATTGTAAATGGCCTTTAATTGATAATGCGTATTTTCAATTTTTCTGGTTTTCCAAAACATGATATGAGAAGAATTGAATTGGGTTTGACGATACTTCTAATATTAAATTACCGGACTGGATATACATAACAAAAAATATAACAGAAAAGATATGTAATTGCAAAGTTACAAAATTGTGACAAGGAATCAAGAATGAAGTCCTGATGCATACTCCAAATAGTAATGAGCAAATTAAATCATCCCATCCTAATCTTGAATGGCTACTAAATCAACAAACATGTTATATACTTGTGTTTCAAAAATATTGCAATTGTCACTACCTTGTTGCTAGTCCTTAACTTCAAACATTATTCGAAAATTAATACGAAAAATATGATTTTTAATTCTGTTTATAGAAGATTTTATGTAACCTTTTTCTTTAATCCTTGTTATATAATCTTTTGCTTATAAGATGCATAACTAACTAATATTTTTAATCGATGAAAAATGTCAATTTTCATTGAAACATGAAATAAAACTATTTTGAATGAAACTATATCACTTAAGGAAATTATACAGTATAGCGAAAAGATATTCGTGCCGTATAAGAAACCCAATCATTCAAACAAAAAGGGAAAAAAACGCGGTTGTTCTAAGAATTTGATGAAGACAAGGGAATTCACGATCACCTTGGATATTTCCATAAGTCAACATCAATATCATCATAAAAAAGACCCCCAACTAAAATGATGTTTTTAACAGTCTAAAACAAAACCATTGCTATTATAATTATAACAAGTTGCATTATGTATTTACTAGTATAAACTCGTGCTATGCACGGTGCATGATGAAACAGATATTTAAAAAATATGTATCATTGAAAAAATTAAAAGATTTATCGATAAGTAGTTGGTGGAAAAAAAATAAAAAGTTGTGAACTTCATAAATAGCAACTGAGATAAATAAAGTCAAACAAAAAATTAATTGAATCATGTAAGATAATTTAAAGATATAGAATTAGTGGTTTATATTTAGGGATGAGAGTTATACCCAAACTCGAAAAATTTGAAACGAACCCTCTTTATTTATGGTGGGTTCGAGTACAAAAAATGAAGGAAAAACAGGTATGGGGTGGGTGTGCCAAAAACGGGTATAGGTATGGGTACAGATCAGGTACAGGAATACCATACCCAACCCCGCCCCATATCCAAACCCGATTTTTTTTTAAAAAAAATTCTGGGGCTGAAGCGATAGGCTGTAGTGAAAAAAAGGCCAGAATCTGTACCTAAATTTGATATTTTGTAGGGATACAATGCATTTCAATTATGAGTATTATTTTTGAAACTTAATAAACCCGACATGTATTATTTTAATTTTGAATTTGTAGGCAGAAATTTAATAAGGGGAAAATCCATGTAAAAAAGTATTTTTCATTTAGTTTTGAACCTTTAAAAATTAAACTTAACCCGATAGGTGTCAATTTTTACAATGTATATGTACCAAAATAAAACTTGAATAACTCGAAAAACCCGATAGATATGAATGGGTAGGGTATGAATTTTTAAAACCCGATGGGTACGGGTGTGGGTATGGGGATAGTTTTAGAAAATGGGTATGGGTGCAGGTACGACTCCACTCGCCCCGAACCCGCCCCATGCCCATCTCTATCTATATTTAATAGATGGCTACCCCGTAGATAATAGGATTATCATATATTCTTTACGATTTTTAAAAAAAAGTAATAATAAAGACATGATTTATTTGGAGAATGTAACTTTTTTTAATAGATATAATCAAAGGCTTTGATTTAATAGGTGATTAACTTTTACGGTTGAGATTACACCAAATAAATCACTCATGTTGTAGCATTTTAGATTTTTCCAAAAACTATAATTTTTATTAAATGTTTGAGATTTGTTTAAGATAATAGGATTATCATATAGTCTTTTTCACATATAAGTGACATTATCAGGAATTTTTAAAAAAATAAAAATTATAAATGGGTATTTTACTTGAATAATGTAATTTTTTTAACTTTAAAATCTACGGTTTAGATTTAATGAATAAATATAATTGCCTTTTTTTCCTAGATAATTTTTTTGATTGAATTTTTTCCCAGGATAATTGGATCGTCATTTATAATGTATATCCAAAATCATGGGGAATTTTCTTAAAAAAATAAACGGATATCTTAGCTTTAAAATCAACAACTTAGATCTATTGCATAAATAATTTTTATCGTTAAGATTACACTAAATCATACAAATCACACTTGTTGCAGCATTCTAGGGTTTTTCAAAGATTACACGTTTTTTAATTACTCGATATTTTTTTAGATAATAGGATTATCATATATCCTTTATCACATAACCGAAATTATGATGGATGGTTCTAACAATAAAAATTATAAATCTAATGCATAAATAATTTTTAACTGCATAAATAATTTTTATGGTTAAGATTATACTAACTCCACAAGTCACACTCATTGCAATATTCTAGGGTATTCCAAAGATTATCATATTTTCTAACTGTTGAGCATCTTTTTAGATATTAGAATTATCATATATCCTTTATCGCATATAATCAAAATTATGAAGGATTTTTTAAAAAATAAAAATTATAAATTAGTGTTTTGCTTGGATAAGGTATTTTTTAACTTTAAAATCTGCGATTTAGATTTAATGAATAAATATAACTACCTATTTTTACCCTAGATAATTTCTTTTGATAGATTTTTTTGCCTCAATAATTGCATTATCATCTAGCTTTTATTATGTATATTTTTAGATCATGGAGGATTTTTTTAATGAGAATAAAAGGACATCTCAGCTTTGAAATCGACAACTTAGATCTAATGCACAAATAAATATTTTATGGTTGAGATTATAGTAAATCTCGCAAATTGCACTCGTTGTAGCATTTTAGGATTTTCCAAATATTATCACACTTTTTAACTGCTTGGGATTTTTTTGAGATAATAGAATTATCATATATCCTTTATCACATATAACTAAAATTATGAGGAATTTTTTTAAAAATAAAACTATAAACTGGTATTTTAATTGAATCAGGTATTTTTTTTTAACGTTAAAATCTATGGTTTAGATTTAATGAATAAATATAACTACCAGGTGCTTTTCCTGAGATTTTTAAATAGAATTTTTTTCTTGATAATTGGATTATCATCTATCCTTGATCATGTATATCCAAAATCGTAGGGATTTTTTTAAATAAAAACAAAGAGATATCTTACCTTTAAAATCAACAATTTAGAACTAATACATCAATAATTTTTATGGTTAGGATTACACCAAGTCGCACAAATCACTTTCGTTGTAGCATTCTAGAGTTTTCTAAAGATTACCATGTTATTGTATCTACTTGATATTTTTTTAGATATAGGATTATAATATATCCTTTATCACATAACTGAAATTATGAAGGATTTTTTAAAAAAATGAAAATTATAAATGGGTATTTTACTTGGATAAAGTAGTTGTTTTTAACTTTAAATTCGCAGTTTAGATTTACTGAATAAATATAACTGCCTAGTTTTTTTCCTAGATAATTTTTGTTGATAGAATATTTTTTCCCTAGATAATTAAATTTTCATCTATCTTTTATTATGTATATCCGAAATCATGGGGGACTTTTTAAATAAAAATAAATAGATATCTTAACTTTAAAATCGACGGCTTAGATCTAATGCATAAATATTTTTATTGTTGAGATTGGACTTATAATATTATAAATTATATAGATATAGATATAGATATAGATTATATTATAGATATTATGGATATAGATAGATTATAGATAGATAGATTTTTTTAAATTAATTTGATTTTTTTATAATTCAACGGTAATTATAAAAAATAATCTCAATCTAACGATTTAAAAACTCTAATTTTTGAGAATTTAGATAAACAATAAGACTCATAAGATTGCTATTATATAGAGAGATAGATTGTAGATATTATGGATATAGTTAGATTATAAATAGACAGATTTTTTAAAATTAATTTGATTTTTGTATAAATCCAACGGTAATTATAAAAAACAATCTCAATCTAACGGTCAAAAAACTCTAATTTTTCAGAATTTAGATAAATAATAGGACACACAAGATTGCTATTATGTATTATATAGATATATAGATGCTTGCAACTCAAATTGACTTAAAATACTACATGGACTTGAATTTCTTGTGAAAAAAACAGCAGGAAAAAGGTTACCCAAAAATGTGAAAATTAGTTATTTATTATTTAATTAATTAGTTAATTAATTAATTAATTAATTAATCAAAGAGAATTCTTATCAGAATCCTGATTTTCTGACCCTCATTTGAGATAACATACAAGTCACGCATATCACGATCATGATCATCATAAATCATAGTGGTATACGGAATCTTGTGGTTTCGTACACATTACAAAACCCCTCACCCTTCTGTTAAATCTGCTCTGTGTCGACCTCCTTTTTTTTTTTTTTTTGGGTGTCTCGGCTTTTCAAAAGGCTCTCTAGACGCGCCCCCTTCCCCCCCCCCCCCCCGGGCCGGCACGCGCCAAAGAGAGAGAGGAGAATGTTTATCCAGAAGAGAAAATGGTTTAAAGGATTGAAAAAAGTCTCTTTCTTAGGTGGATTTTAGATAGGAATGACAATAAAATTCGTATCTATTTAAAATTTATAAGATTCATTTAACTTAAAATTCAAATAGGTGATAAAAATGAGTTCTAAATGGGTATGGAGCGGGTATTGAAAAACAGGTACGGGTATGAGTATGACCCTCATCGGCCCTATACCTGCACTGTACCTATACTACGCTTTTATAATAAGATAAAAAATTATTTTTGTGTAACATTTTTTCGATTTAAGTCCAATCCGAACCCTTGTAACTAAAAATTAGTCAATAATGTATGTTATTTCACATTTCTAAACAATATATTCCCTAAATAACAAAACTTTGCAATCTTATAATTACAAAAATATATATTGTACTTTGATATGGGTTACATATGGGTATTAGTTTTTACTATTTATGTGAACCCAAATAAAACTTGTAAAACCTAATGGATATAGGTATGAGTTTTATTTTTAACACCCGATGGAGATGGGTACGGATATGGGTACAATTTTCGAAAACGGGTATGGGTAAGAGTACGGCTCAACACATCCCGTACCTGCCCCATTGTCATCCCTAATTGTATCATTGGCAAAAATCCTTATAGGGTCCATTCACTTCAATGTTTAGACAGTGTTTAATGATCACTATTCGGTCTTACCCTCTTGCAAATACTACTAACTGCTAACCGTTAATCCTAACTACTGGTAAACATTATTAATCATGGGCGAACACTAACTAATTATCTGCTACTCTAAACGCTATTCATAATTGACACTAACTAGTAACTACTGGTAAATATTGGTAATTAGTAACCGTTATCCTCAACCGCTAGCTAACACTAGTAACTATAAGCAAGCTACTTCTAACTAATAATTGTAGACGTTGAAGTTTGAACCGAACAAAATCCATAGTTATTTATCGATATTGGATTTTAGAAAATTAATGACATTTGAGATCAATTTTTTTTATTTTATTAATCAAATTTTATTTTGATTGATGTTATTTTTTAAAATCAATTTAGTTGAATATAAATTGGATATGAATGCAAGTTTTTTACTAATTAAATGCATTCAATTCGTTGAAATAATTTCAGCACAAATCGTCATTCGCTTTTAAACGTTTTCAAACATTGTTAACCACTAACAGTTAATTCTAATTATTGGTAAAAACATTGTTAATCTAATTTAAAAGGGGCATCCCGGTGCACAAGCATCCCGCGTTCATGCAGAGTTCGGAGAATGACCCACACCAAGGGGTGAATTATAGGCAGTCTAACATGAATTTGTCAATGGTTGATTACAAGGCTCGAACCTGTGGCCTTTTGGTCACACGGAGACAACTTTACCATTACTCCAAGGCCCCTTCCACGATCTTTTTCTTTGTCTTTTACAAATTAAAATTTGTTTGAATTTCAAATGATTTGATCTTCTCATTAAATTATATATTCAAATAAACGAAATATCAAATGTCACTATTAAATTGCATCAATTCAAAAAGCTATTCATCTTAGCTACTCACAGTATGCCTTGTAATTTTAAATAACTAGAATTAGAATTTTTGATTTCACTAATAGCATATCATGTAATTTTAATAAAATATTGGGCATTTTTATCATTTATACAAACTCGCAGGGCTGCCGGAATATCATCATTGAAGGGGACTGCTTGCCTCTAATTCAACAGCTTCGGTCCAAAACTATCCACGATAATTTAGTTGGTCTTTTTGTCAAGGGCATTCTGTCCTTTGTCGAGTATTTTGATTTCTTTTCATGGTCTTTTGTTTAAAGAGGGGGTAATAGGGTAGTTCATAATCTTGCCCACAGGCAACCTCTCTACCTCGGGGGGAGCTTGTGGACGTTTGATCCACCCGAGGATGTTGTCGCTCGGCCCTCAGAGGATATGTATGCTTTCCTCAATCGCAACTTAATATAAACTACCCCCTTGTTGATAAAAAAAAATTTACTCACATTATCTTTGTAAAAATTGACTTTTTAGGCTAAAACAGTCATTACAAAAAGTTGTTTACCAAACATCAAATTGGTTTTTTTGACCATGTCAAAAATAGCCAAAAGCTTTCAAAAAGTCATTTTGTATCAAAAGGCAAATGAAATAGTCAATAACTAGACACCCCCTTTATCTACAATCTGACTACGACAGGGTGATCCTTTATCCCCATATATTTTTCTTATTTGCATGAAAGTGCTTACGCAAACACTGCGTGCAGAATCACCTAAAAAGAAAAGTGGAATTGGCTTCAAAATCTCACTCAAAGCAGACAAATTGCCATGCCTTTTGTTTGCCGATGATAGCCTACTCTTATGTCGCACCAACCTTGAGTCATGCCAAAATCTTCTCTAGGTCTTCTTAATAACTTCTATCATCACTCAGGACAACTCATCAACTTTCAGAAATTGTCCCTTACTTTCTCGAAAAATGCTAGTTTGCATGATCGACGTGTTACCTCTGTTTTTAATATTAAACGCCAAGATAATTTGGGCAAGTACTTGGGATGCCCTGTTTTTAAGGGCCGACCAAACGCTCAGACATTTTCTGAATTGGTGAATAAGACTGCAGCTGAATTCCAAAGCTGGATGACTGCTAGTATTTCTAAAGCAGGCCGAGTAGCGTTGATTCAGACAAATTTAGAAGCCATGCCTACCCATACTATGCAATGCTTTCAATTGCCGACTGCAACTAGTAGGAAAATCGACAAAATTAGTCGATATTTTTTTTGGAAGAAATCTGACACTATCAAAGGCTTACCAATGGTGTCATGGGATAAAATTTGCAGACCCAAGCAATCAGGAGTCTTGGCCTCCGAAAGACAGAGGCGGTTAACAATGCTTTCTTAAGCAAACTGACCTGGGAACTTTTCAATCAACAAGGGCTTTGGACAAAACAAATGTTGGCTAAGTACCTTGTCAACGAAAATTTCTTCTTAGCTAAGCCTAGGCGGTCGGATTCTTCTGTGTGGAAGTGTATCCTACGAAACCGTCAACAATTTCGGAAAGGCATCAGGTGGAAAGTCGGGAATGGAACAAATATCAAGTTTTGGTCAGATAGATGGTGCGACAGTCGGAGTCTGACTGAACTTATGCGCATCCCTGGCAATTCCATCATCGATTAGTCCCTCACTGTTGCACAGTTTATTCTACCATCTAAAGAATGGGATATTGTTAAATTGCAGAGGCTCGTTAATCAATCCTGCATTCAAGTTATCTTGGCAACCCCAATTCCGTCAAACCCTATTCCTGATTCCATCTGTTGGGGCCTCACTGGGAGTGGAGAATTCACCACTAAATCAGCAACATGGGCTGCTCATAGGCTAGATCTGCATAATTCCCAATCTTGGGATTTCAGTTGGATCTGAAAATTAGATATTATGCCTAAGTTAATGGTTTTCCTCTGGCAATTATGTCATGCATCCCTCCCTACACGAGGGATTTTGCTCCGTAGGGGTCTGGATATTGAACCCTCCTGTCCTCATTGCAATGATACTATCGAGGATGCTTAGCATCTGTTTCTACAATGTCAAAATGCGCAACTCATCTGGCAATTGGCAAGCGATCATAATTGGATAAATATTGTTCCTCCTGCCAACTCCCAACTGAAGATAGCAAACTGGCTCTCCATTATTAAGCGAGCCACACCACCCATAAAGATGGATAGAATTGTTGCCATCCTTTGGAGTATTTGAAAGAATAGAAATAATAAAATATTTTGTAATGAACCATCCAGTCCGGGATTAGTCCTTTTACGAGCAAAACGAGCAAGTGCAGAATGGCGTAGAAGATACAAACTATCACACCCCTTCCAACCATCCCAACACCATTATCCAAACCGTAGGCGACAGCAGTCAAGGTGGATAACATGGAGGAAACCGCAAAGAGGGTTCGTCAAAATCAACTTCGATGGATCCAAAAGTTCTCAAGTAGCGGTAGGTGGCTATATCGTTCGAGGCTGGGATGGGCGACTCATCCAGGCAGCAACATTCAACCTAGGAGCAGCGTCAGTACTAGTGGCAGAAGCTGCAACAATGAGTAACGGAATCAGAGCAGCAGTAGAGGTAGGCTTCACCAATATTCAAATTGAGGGCGTCAACCGTATTCTCATCCAAGCAGTTAAGAGGCAAATTCAAGTACCATGGGAAATCCAAGTGCTTGTCCAAGATATTAATTTCTTTTTAAAGATACTCAACAATGTTGTTATTTATCATATCTTTAGGCAGAGTAATAGTGCAACAGATTGGTTGGCTAAATATGGGCTTTCTATTTATTCCACTAATGTGTGAAATTTTGTCCCTCATAGGGACCTTGGGCGTATTCTATTTGAGGATAATTGAGGACGAACCCTTAAGAGAAGGGTATCCTAATATGTATGTCTTACATTTCTTAAAAAAATAAAATAAATCTACAATCTGACTTTGAGCTATGGTGTCATACTCTACGTACGGGATCTAAAGCTAAGCTAGGGCTGATGTCATAGTTGTCAATTTTCTTCTTGCCATAAATTAATTTATGTAGCGTTTGGTTGAAAGTAATGCAATCACTATGTAATAGAATCAATCATGTAATGCAATTGTTAGTGTAATGGAATAGGATAATAATTGCATTACAATGTTTGGTTACAAAGTTTTTACAAGTGCAATGGAATAAATTCATCTACAAACAATATTTAAATTTACACGTGACGTGAATTGCTTGCAATTTAATTCGCATTTTATTTTTGCGTATTTTAATTATTTGTAGCTTTATTGATAACTTTCATCCAATATCTTATCATTATGATTGCGATGCTTTACATGAGACCTATTTCACTATATTTCTTATAAATTTAATAATGTAATATTGTTCAAGTTTACCAAATAGAGATAAGATGATGATGATGTGAGAGAGACAAAGAGAGAGAGAGAGAGAGAGAGAGAGGATGATGTCTAGAACCTACAAAAATGCACTCACAATAATACAATCATGGTCTAGGTTAAACTTTATCTAATATGGAGAGGGATGAATGGGGCTTCAAACCTTTAAAAAAATGGTGTCAAAGTAATAAGAGAAGAGAAGTAGAAGAGAGACAATGGAGAGAAGAGAGAGAAAGTTTTCAAATATAATAGCTTATAGTTAGATAGACAAGCCATTAGTATATATGTAACTGCACAATTGAAAGTTTTGTATAAGGAAGGAGTTTTCGTATTCAAGCCTTGCAACTTTTAAAGTAAGGTTGTAAATCTATATATAAAAAAATCTATAAAAAATTTTATAATTTCTATACAATTTTTAAAGTCTATAGATTTTTGAAAGTTCCAACTAATAAGTTAATAAAAGATTCGCAAATTTTTCATAAGAAGAAAGAAAGATAATTATTATAAATGTGGGTACATCATGATAACAACACTATGAATTACAAAATCTTGATAGTAATAATATTGTAGTATTTGTATGATTTTGTAAGGAATATTGTTGTGATAAACAGAAATGTTTACACAAATTATTGGTGAAACCCCCTCATGTAAAGGTATTATGAGGCGTACTTTTTAGGGGTGACTAATAATATGATTTGGAGTAACTTTTAAATTTAAAGTTGATTAATAGTTTAATTAAGGGTGACAGGCATAACCATTACCCCTAAACGAACCATTAGTCGTCTCAATTAGTTGTCAATAGTTACCCAAAAAATATTCATCTCATGATATGATTTATATATGTGCGATGATCTTACATAAGACTTATTATAATATCTACATTGTAGATCCAAACAATAAATCTCATTTCCTACAATGCAATAGGAGATTTGGGGACAAACCACAAAAAAAGGGGAACGGAATGAATACTATCATAATCTACATACTCTAACTTATAATATAATCTATATTATAGACCAATGGACACAGTTTTACAGAAAACTACGATAAACTAATTTATGACGAAAAAAATATTTTCAATCTATAATCACAAATATTTCTCTAATTAGGATCTTAAATTGAAATTGAAATCTAAAAAATAATTTATAATAAACTACCTCATTTATTTATGATCAATAATAACTCTACTAAAATTAAAAAAGAACATATTGGATCAAAGAAATATCAATGTCCTTGCATTTTTACTAGGAAAAAAGAAATATCAAAATGGTTAGAATATGATTACATGAGGCAAAAAAAAAAAAAATCGAAAAAGGAAAATTCAGAAAGCCATCAGCCCATCACAGTGTCTCCCCAGCCGTCAGCTGCACGCTTCTCACGCGCCCCGCGCCCACCACTGAATTGATTAAAATTTTTTTAAAAAAGCATTTAGATAAATAAATAAAAAAACATAAAAAGATAAAAATTTCCAGATTGTACAGCAAATCTCCCAATTTCTAGCCATCAATTAATCATCAAATCAATTTTAAAATTTTAATCTCAGCATAAATATAAATTATATAATCGCCAGCCAAGCACAACACAATACCTAATTTCCTTTTTTTTTTATATAATTTTCTCTCTCCTTGTTCTTCTTCTTCATCTACCTTTCGCCTTTTATGCTTCTCGTGATCTCTCTCTCCTCTTTCTCTCTCCTCCAAAAAACAGCCGCACACAGATAGACAGAGAGAGAAGGAGAGAGAGAGACGCTTTCTCTCTCTAAAACTCGTTACTTTTTCAGTACTACTTACTGAGTTCAGTCACATGGGCATGGCTTCTCCTCCCCGGAGAAGGCTTCTCCTTTCCTCCCTCTAAAACCCAACCATCCTTTCATTCTCTCGTTCGCTCTCTGAAACTTGAAGCTTTTCCACATCAATGGCGGATGCTTCTCGCCATTGTTGCTTGCTTCTTCTTATTCTGCTGCGACTATTTTTGAGTAGCCATCGATCCAACTCGGAGCCGACTCAGGACAAGCAAGCGCTCCAGGCCTTCATCTCAGGGGTCGCACACCCCCCTCGTCTTCAATGGAACGCGTCCGACTCGGCCTGCAACTGGGTGGGCGTCCAGTGCGACTCGTCCAAGTCTTTCGTCTTCTCTCTCCGCCTTCCCGCCAAGGGATTAGTGGGTCCCATCCCGGAAAACACCATCGGACGGCTGAGCGGCCTCCGCGTTCTCAGTATCCACCACAACAGCATCACCGGAAAACTCCCCTCCGACTTCGCCAATCTCACCGTGCTCCGCTCCCTCTACGTCGGAAACAACCGTCTCTCCGGCGAGTTTCCGGCGACTTTGACTCAGTTAACTCGCTTGACTCGTCTCGACCTCTCCTTCAACAATTTCTCCGGCCCAATCCCTTTTTCCATCAACAATCTCACTCATCTCACTGGGTTGTTCTTACAATCCAACAATTTTTCAGGGCAAATTCCGAGTATAAGCGCTCCGCTCGACAAATTCGATATATCAAACAATAAGCTGAATGGGTCGATCCCCAGAACACTCTCGAAGTTTCCAAAATCTTCCTTCGCCGGAAACCTTCAGCTATGTGGGGACCCACTTCCGCCCTGCAACTCCTCTTTCTTCCCATCGCCATCTCCATCTCCAATCCCCACCGTCCCTTCAACCCCAGCTCAGAGAAGCCATAAAAAGAAGCTCTCAAAGGCCGCCATTATCGGAATCTCATTAGCTTCAGCGGTAGTATTCCTAGCTCTCCTCTTATGCCTCTTCTTCTGCCTTCTCAGACACAGAAAACGCACCCCCAAGTCACCCTCCAAGGCCGCCGCCGCCGCAGCTGGTGGCGCCGTCGTCGCACGATCGGCGGCGGAGGCTGGGACGTCGTCGTCTAAAGACGATTTAACAAGCGGAACAGGTGATTATTTTTCGAATTCTTATAAATTGCTTGATGCCCACCTACATTATGAGTAGTAACCTTTAGTTACACATATACAGGGCCAGAAGGAGCAGATAGAAACAAGCTGGTGTTCGTCAATGGCGGAGGGTACAGCTTCGATTTGGAAGATCTGCTACGAGCGTCGGCGGAGGTGCTCGGAAAAGGGAGTGTAGGAACGAGCTACAAGGCGGTGTTGGAGGAGGGGACGACGGTGGTGGTGAAGAGATTGAAGGATGTAGTGGCCGGAAAAAGAGAGTTCGATGCTCAAATGGAGGTTCTGGGGAAATGCAAGCATGAGAATGTGGTGCCATTGAGAGCTTATTACTTCTCTAAGGATGAGAAATTGCTGGTTTATGATTACTTGCCTAATGGAAGCTTATCTGCCCTTTTGCATGGTATCTATCCCACTTCTATCTCTCTGCATTTTCTCTCTGCTTTCTGCATTTTGCTGATTCACTTGAGCTTCAATTGCTTGGTCATGGAAAGTTTAAATTTTCTGAATTTTTGGGTTAATTTTGAGCAATTATGCTTGTTTTTTGTGTGTATATGTGTGTTTTTTGGTATGAAGTTCATGTCAATTTCACAAATTTTGATTTATTTCTCGATTTTTTTGGTGGGATTACCAAATTTTTGAGATAAGTGAACTTGATAAAAATGTAGGTATGAGTACATTGGATGGCTATTATCAATTATCATTAGGGAAATTCAACTTTTTTTTTTGGGTTTGTTTTGGGTTGATATGATTGAATTTTTTGGTTTTTTTTTTTTGGGTGGGTAGATTGGGTGCTTATTTGGGTTGCTTCTAGGCTTGTAGCACACTTCTTGAGACAATTGAGTGATGATTTTCCTTTTCTTTTCTGAGTGAAAATTTCATTATTTTTATTTTATAATTATGGCAAATTGGTTGGGGGACCAAGATTGAAACATACCCTTTGATGATTTTAGGCACCGACAATGGCCCTTGTGACATGGGGAGCTCCCTTTAATCATTTGAGGCTCAGGCAGCTCACTCTGCTGTGTTCTATCAATGTCTTCTTTATCTCGCATTATTTCATCTAAAAAGCCTAAAACCCACCCAAAAAAAAAAAGAAAAAAGGGAAAGGAAAAGAAAAGTTTCAATAATTTTACAAATTTTTTCACCAGACCCAAAAATTACTTTGGGTGGTTTCAGAATGATTGCCCATTAAGATGTTGACTCCCTGTGCAGTCCTGAATGAACCCTACATAAGAGGGTAATGTGGACATTTCCTTAAAAGGCCCTTCCAGGAAAGGTTGCATTAAGCCTAAGGTACCCTCTTTTTCTGTGGATAAAGCTGATTACTGTTCTTGATATCAGTGAAATTTTTGGGGTAATTCCAATGTGGAGTTACCTTTGTACCCTTTTTCATTGAACTCAAGTAAGTAACGTGACCCTTTTGGCACTTGTTGGTGCACAACGTGGGCCGGTGCTTAGTTCTTCAGATAGTCACTGTAACAGCTGGTCCTTGTTTGGAGTTTTGGTGTGAACTGGCCATAATATGAGAGACGTTAGTGAGAAATGTGAGTGTGAAAACACCCTAGTCAAACATATCATACAACCTATTGAGCAAGTTGGTATTAAATAATACTTGGGAAATGTCAAGAATGAAAGGAACAGCAAAGGAAGGGGGCTCTGTTTGGTTTATGTGGGTGAACTAATTAAGTGAAGGTTGAATGAAACCGATGTCAATGAGAGATGTACGAAGAGAGGGGTGGGGGCGTTGGGGGAGATTATGTGCGGTTAGTGGTCCAAAGGACTGTTATCGGTCTACCTGAATGGTGAACTTGCCGTATTGATCTTGGATCAACTTATGGTTCTCATGATGTCAATCTGTTTCTGTTGTCATGCCTTCTCTTCTTTTGCTTTCATCTCTTTGATAGACGTATAGCGTAATTGCCTACATCCAAGGAGCTTTCCTTAATGAATCTCAGTGAAGGAGCTTTCCTTAATGAATCTCAGTGAAGGAGCTTTCCTTAATGCGTAAAGACAGCGACAGAACATTATGAGATGGACTCGTCAGAGTAGGTCATAGAACACACTGCTGTATCCTCATCCATTAGCTTAAGATTTAAGTTAAGCTAATTCCTTGACACGATGCCCGATTCGCCCTAGTCTTGAGTTATGGATTTCAATATAGCGGAATTGGATTTCTATATGGTGTGCATCCACATTTCAAGTTATGGGCATTTAGTTGAGGGGAGAATCTGATTTAGGAGTAAGTTTTACTCAAAAGTGTTAATTTTAACTTTTGATTGAGTTAGTTCTTGACAAGACCTATGTCATTACTTAGTCGTGATGTGGCAACCTTAACTGATGCAGAATAAACATTGTTGCAGTCTGTAGCCAAACACATCTACAATCAACTCATGCATCCATATTCACAAAACTTACCAAACATTGCAAGCATTGATGATGCCATAAGCCTATTTTCCAGTTGTTTAGGTCACCATATCGGTAGGATGACTTATTGACATGGGAATCTAGGCTTTTTGGCTACTACCTTCCTGAAGTCTCAACAAAGATTACCTTACAGTATTTATGGCCTCCTTTTGCCATTAATACCTCAGAATTCTGTGCTATTTCCAAATTCCAGAAACTTCATGGGCACACCATTTACAGCTTTTCAACTGTTCTGACTTGATGGGGTAACAAACAACCCAATTTGACTTTTGTGCAACTGCTACTGCCACCATTTTGCTGCATCAATAATTGGTTACAGACGTATACAGAAACTACAACTACATCTGCTTATCTGTTCTTTAGATGTGACAACCTCTTTGAACTTCAAATTTTGATTTTGATTTGAATGACTGTAGTTTTTCATCCCATTTTGACCTCATTGTGTATGCCCACCCCGCTCCCCCCCAAAAAAAAACAATGCACAGGCGGCAGAGGATCAGGCAGGACATCCCTAGACTGGGACAACAGGATGAGGATAGCCCTAGGCACGGCCCGAGGTCTAGCCTACCTCCATGTCTCCAACAATCTTGTCCATGGCAACATCAGGTCCTCCAATGTCCTCCTCCGATCAAACAACGAGCCAGCTGTGTCAGACTATGGGCTGACCCCTCTGTTTGCCCCAAGCCCCTCCTCCTCCTCCAGCCGCATTGCAGGGTACCGGGCTCCTGAGGTTGTGGAGACCCGGAAACCCACACTCAAGTCCGATGTCTATAGCTTTGGGGTGCTCTTGTTAGAGCTTCTAACCGGGAAATCTCCCAACCAAGCCTCCTTAGGAGACGAGGGGATCGACCTGCCCCGGTGGGTCCAGTCCGTGGTTCGAGAAGAGTGGACAGCTGAAGTGTTTGATGTGGAACTCATGAGGTATCACAACATAGAGGAGGAGATGGTGCAATTGTTACAAATTGCTATGGCTTGTGTTTCTACTGTCCCTGATCAACGGCCCTCGATGCCCGAGGTGCTTAGGATGATTGAGGATATGAACAGGAGTGAAAGTGCCACCGATGATGGGATCCGGCAGTCCTCCGACGACCCATCCAAAGGGTCCGACGGGCAAACCCCGCCCGCCGAGACCCGGACCCCTCCTTCCTCTGTTACTCCTTGAAACTTGGCCAAAATGAAGTGTTCATTTGAAAAAAAGGAGGGAAAAAAGAATTGTTTGGTCATCTCTCCTTGATTATTTTCCCAGGAATTTCAAGAGAGAAAAAAAAATGACAAAAAGCGCGCAATTGTGGGTAATTAAGTGTATAAATCTGCGCAGGTGATTGTGGAGGTAAATTGGACTTTTGAGGAGAACAGTTCTTTTTTTTTTTTTTTTTGCCCTTGAGTATTTTTTTTGATTTATTTTTTCCAGAAATTGGGGCATTGTACTTGGTGTGGATTGAATCAGGGAGGTGGGAATTTATGATTGTTTTTTAAATTTAAAATAGAGGAGATGGTGGGAAATATGGAATTCCATTGAGGCTTTATTGGAATTGGCATTTGACCATTTTCAACTTGGTGGATGTACTTTTGTTTTTTGTTTTTTTTTTAAAAAAATTTATTTTATTTAATTCATTTGAGTTAATATTTTAATATGAAGAATATTTGTCTTTGTCCATTGCAAATTGTGACCAATTATTGGGCAAATGTTCCTTTCCAGTTCATGCTTTGCTGATTGATTAATTAATTCAACTTCTTCCACCTTAAATTAAATTAATACTTAATCATTTTTATTGACTCTGGACTGAATATGCCGCTGAATAATTGTCATTTAAAATATTTTAATTGAGGGGGTGTTTGGTAATAACAATTATTTGGGAAAAAAATAGTTGTTTGGAAAGATTTTAGTTAGTTTCACCAAGTCAAACAACTAAATGATGTTTGGTAAAGAGCTGTTTACAATTGCTGTTTGGTTCCAAAAAGTTCTTTTTGAAAAAACTATTCCCAATAGCCTTTTGAGAAAAGTTTTTTTTTTTTTTTTGTAAAAATGATATAATTGTTCATAAGTTTGAAAAAATTATACATATCTCATTAAAAACTAATCCATAAATTAGGGCATAAATGAAAATTTACCGACATATTTTTTACAAACAGCTAGCTTTTACCAAACATTTTTTCTAAAAATAACTAATTCAAATAACTGATATAAACATCTAATTCAAACAATTAACAACTAATAACTAATACAAGCAGCTAACAGCTGTTCATCAAGCAGGGTCTGAGTATTTTTAAGGATTTAGAAGCCTTTTTTTTTGGTTCCATGTTTAATAATCCTCCTTGCTTTATTTTTTGGTTTCTTTCATTCTCCCTTGTCTTCCACCAGATTTAAGGTAGGATCCACCATTGTGAATTTAGACAGCTACTGAGTGTAAGTCAATTGTAAATTTGAACAACTTTTAAAATTTTTATCAATTAAATTAATTGGAAATCACTGGAAATTGGATGACAATGGAATTCTTTATCACTTTTTCTGGTATTATGTTCTAATAAACATAGCATTGGAGATTAATTTTAACACTTGGGGAGAGAGAGAACTAATTTGTAGAATGAGGGTTTTTTTTTTTTTTTTAATCTTTTGAAATTGGATTTGTAGAAAAGTGTCCAACATTTCACTCTCTTAAGTGACTTAAATTTTACAAGTGTATGCTCTAAAAATTTCAATGATTATATTACAGAAATTCCGAATGATTTCAACCAATGATAATTGAGAAATTATATTGTCTTGTCTGGAATCTAGATAGCTAAAAAATACAAGTTTGAACTATTTTTTCAGTTTGAATTGTACAGACTAAAGCAAAATATCTCTCTAAACTTCATCTACTTCGTTTCTATGGAACAGTAGGTAGTTTATGGTTTTTAAATACAGAGTCAATTGGAATCAGTCTCTCTATAATCTTATAATTCAGGAGTAAGACTGCTATATCAAACCCCATCTCCATCCTATCAGGTGACCAAAATTTTGGAGTATTAAATTTGAATTTGGATACTGTAATTTTCCACCTTAGCACTATTTTTAAAGCACATTCCTTTTTTGGGGGGAGGCAAGGATGAAATCTTGAAAATAGGGGTAAATGAGAAATCTATGATGGATTTTTTTAAAAAAATTTTATTTATTATTACTATTGACAAATATTAACCCTTGCATTAATTTACAATTGTGAGTTAAGGAAATTTGTACTTATGTGGGCAGTTGAGGTGACCAGACTGGCCACCCCTTATTCCATTCACATAACTGACAAGTTTAACAGTAGCCCCCTTTTCTGCCAATGGCTTTGTCCCCCACCCCCAAAAAAAAAAAAAAAAAAAACAAAACCCAACAGCAATCCCACCATTGTTTAGTGTTACACCCTCCTTTATTTTGATTGTTTGTTTCTTATTGTTTTTGCTTTCTTTGGTTTGACATTTTCAAGTGAATATTTTTTTTAGGTTTGAGACATGACTTTATACAATAGTAAATATGAGTTATTGAGATTTGAATATAAGACTTTCTGTTCAGAAAAGTACGATTTGATATCATGTTCAAAGTTCAATTTAATCAAAAATTTAAACAAATAACAGAAGGTTCAAGAAAAACTTGTACTCATTTCTCAAAAAAAAAGAAAAAAGAAAAAACTTGTACCCTGACAATCATATCTAGAAATTCTATAAAATCTTTTAAATCTTATCTATATTCTTACGATCTCCATTGACAAATGACAAAATTTTTTCTTTTAAATGATAACGCATATTTCGATTCGCATACTCGGATATACAACACAACTGTGTTATCATTGGTGAAGTTTTCAGTTCTCATCCCACTCGATCATTCATCAATCACTTTCCTTTCTCTCTTCTTTATCCATGTCTATCAGTTAAGTAGGGTAGAGTTTCTTTTGATGACTAGACACAAAGTATCACTATAGTTTCATCCCTTGTTGCCTCATTGCAATAAGGTTTGGTTGATGTATTCTAGCATATTAGACATTCTTTAGAAATTAGAACTTGCTTATTAATAGTGTGCATCCTTCCTCTCTAAAAATTATGAGATGTATTAATTAGAGTTGGTGCCAAAATTTTAAAGATGGTTATTGAAATTAGATATGGATGCATGTAAAAAGTTCATTCACCATATTTGTATTACTTACTTCGGACCAATTCTCTGGGATGAAATTGATCAAAATCCATGTGATAATTGCGTGGTGTTATGAATAGATATGATCAATTTGAGGGTCAGTGCAGGTTGAATGTCGGGTCATGAGGATCGGCAGGTAAGGTTTTCTCGATCCTAACCTTACCTCGATCTTCAGGTAGGTCGACATGCTCTTCACCCTGACCCTGACCCTGACCCTGACCCTGCGGATATCCTCAGGGTCATCAGGTCATATCCGACCCTTAAACCTTCCTTACATAGAAAAATGATTATTTTTTTTTACTAAGTTCCATTTTTATCATAAATTTCAATACTAAGCATCCTATTAAACGAAAAACCGAGTGATGAAAAAGAATATTCCTACGAAAAGTATGGTAATTACAAACATTCTAATCCGCATATAATTAGTTCACTAAAATAACTATTCCAAACATCAGATAGAGAGAGAGAGAGAGCGTAAGTCGGTTAAAAGCCAGTGAGATCTGTTGAGGTTGAGAGGGGGGCTAAGAGGAGACCAGAAAATACAAATCTAAAATGCTTTGAACAAATGAAACCAAAGTCTTTTATTTTGATTTTAAATTTTTTTTTTTTTTTAAGATGAGGGTCATGGGCCGGGTCAAAGGATCAAAACCTCTACCCAAGTCCGACTTTCACCATGGTCAGGTACCCTCAATTTGAGGGTCGGAGTTGGTCGGAGGCAAAACAAGTCAATCCTGATCCTCATTTTTTAAGGTCCGATCAACACGGATCGAACGAGATCCTGATCCGTTAATTAGGTTTAACTATGAAAGACTAGTAGTATAAGAGAGATTGATAGTTATACTACGTTTGTTTTTTATAGTTACTAGATTATTGACAACGAAAGAAATATAAGATAAAGAATACGCATTCTGTTCAAATCATGAACTACTATTAATTGCTTATATGTAGGTTACTCTAGCATTCGTTTCACCTTTTTTTTTTTTTTTTTAGGTTTGTTTGTTTAGTGTAAGTTAGGTGATTGACCAAGTCTCCTATTTTAAGAAAGATCCAACAGATCAATAGGTCTAGGGGTAGGGAAACAGTTGCTCAGGCCTAAACCCCCCTTCACTTCCCAGTTAAATGAACGCTTAAGTTCCCCCGGAGTCGAACCTAGGTATAAAGGGCAATAGCTAGCTGAAGGGGGTGTTTGGTAAACAGCTTTTTGGAGGGCTTTTTTGGTCAAAAAAAGCCTTTTGGACCAAATTAAAATTAGCTGTTTGACCTAATCAAAAAGCTAATTTAGGTGTTTGGTAGAATAACTTTTTGGAAGAGCTTTTGGGTCCAAAAAGCTAATTTAAAAAACTAATTTAATGAGCTTTTTGAAAAATTAATTTTTTATCTCATAACTTTATTAGAAACAGCTAATTTTACCAAATAGTTTTTCTACAGACAACTAATTCAAACAACTAATACAAACAACTAATTCAAACAGCTAACAACTAATAACTAATGTAAACAGCTAACAGCTGTTTGCCAAACAGGGTCAAAAACTCCTTCAATGTCAATGGTAGGGTCATTAACTGGTTGAATTTTACAGCTCAAGGACATTCGGTGTTTTGAGTAAAAGACAAAAGCTTAATTTGAGTATGTTGAGTTATATTATAGTACGCCATCTTGTCTCTACAGAAATTCAATGTCAAAGAATCTCCGACTTTGGTAGTAGAAGAATCATTTTGGAAAAATGATATATATGTTATCTTTTTTTATTCTTGAGATATATTGCTTTGGAAAGAATCTCTCATTCACATATGACTGGATTATGTTTTTGTAATACAATATATCCTTCCTTATCATCCAAGAACTTGTAAAAATTTTATTTGATTCATTTTGGGAAAGTTATATTTAATCAATTTTGAGTTTATTTGTACATTATTTTGATTGATTTTGGTGAGATATTTGGAGATCAAATCAAGCTCTTCTCTTAACAATCAAGACCTATTATTGTTGTCAGTCAAGAGCCAGTTTTGAAAACACTTAGGTTCGAATCAACGACGTTGGATTCTAGACAGAATACATTAAAAAATTGACACGTACTGCTCCAACGGCAAAGAAGGTTTTAAATCTATAAAAGGCAACATTGAAGCATATGGTAGGACACGAGAAAGAATTATATTGTGAAAAGAGTTCAAGTGCAATCATCTTTAATACTCTCTTGTGTACTTATTTTTCATTTGAATATTTGCAAGGGAAATATTGTAACAAGCAAGTTGGAGAACTTACTTGGGTAGTTGCGTATTGAGAGGTTAATACTTAGTGAGTGTGCAAGTTGAGGTTTCTTAGTTGAGTAAACTTGGAATGCCAGACTGTGTGTAAAACAAAGGTCATTGGTGTATATTTCTTGAGTGAACAAGAAGTGGAGGTGATTAAATTCTAAGGAAAAAAGTTAATTAGGCGGTGACTAGCCCTATTTGGAAGGGCGGGTATCGTAAACATATTTTGTATTTTATTCCATTTTATTTATGCACTTTAATTTTGCTTATTACTGACATTAGCGACTAACCTTCAAAGTTGTTTTATTTGATATTGACAGTGCAAGGTCAAAGTACATTGAATTTTTATAGAGTCTTATTTTTTTAAGATATCATACTGTTCATCCCACTCTAGAGTGATCTAATATTGCCTTTTGGGACCTTTACTAGCAACCATGCCAGACTAGTTATAGCAGCTTAGGAGGCTTCATCTTTACACCGCGATAGACTAGATGTGTAATTATGATGTACATAATGTTTTAAAGTGGGTTGTTGAGTATTAGATGAAAATGAGCTTTTTGCAAGTTAGATATAGCATAAAATCACATTACAAATAAACATTGTGTGTAGCTAATTTGGGTTAGCTTAAACGACCTTGGACCAAAAACTTAGCCACAATGGTTTATCAATTAGACAAATCATTAGTCTTCTTGAAGCATGTTTAACTTAAAACTAATTAGAACACGATAGACACATAAGTAAACCCTTTCTGCCGATCAAGTTTATGAAAAAGTCCAGTTCCCTTAGCTCAGCCCTACCAAATCAGTTTCATCCGTAGGTAACCGAGCCTCGGTTTAGGCCAATCTGATCTAATCCTTGTAATTCCCAACTTTTACACCATGTGAAGATAGTTATCAAGGTCGATCGATTTAAGTGACAAACTTAGCCATGCATGTTGCCCCTCCCTATGAGTTTTGCCTTGGAAAAGCTTCATAAAATGTCCTTTCACTCCTTTGAGCATGGACATAGTATATTTGCGTGCCTTAACGCGCCTTCAGAGAGCGTGGCTGTCGATGAACACAGAATTCATAATTTTTGACAAAAATGACAAAATTGACCTCTGCTCTCCTGGCGGTTGGCACGTGCAGAAAGACATTGCCTATCATGCCACGTGGCGCGCCGAAAGTGATTTGCTACCGGAGCCCTTTTGGCTTGGACGGATTGACTATTGACCAATTTCTTCATCTTTAATTTGTTGACTAATTTGCTGCATAATTCTACAATTTGAAATATTGTTATCTCATAGTTAATATTGAATTTATGTGGAATGAGCTACTTGTCACTATTTTTTTTTATTTTAAAAACACTTTGTAATAATTTTGATGATTTTTTCATTTGAAAATAATTTTTAGAACTTATTTTGTGTATGAATATTATATATTCCTTTCATACTTTAATACGTAATATAAGGAGCAGTTCACTTGGTTTATATAATGTGATCATTTTTGTTTAAAGTCTTGATATGAAAGTCCAACTCAGATGTGAAATTCCCAACAAAATACTAGTCTAGAGTCCGTTAATTTATGTGAAGGTGAGTTATCGTTGCAGTAGTTGTCACTCTCAACAGATAAAAACATAAGTCGATCTCATGAATTTGGCACTTTAATTTCACGAATATCTGATGCAATCTGGGGGGGGGGGGGGGAACAGTTTGAAGGAATCTATTTTCGATTACCATTACATAAAAGTCAAGTACAAAGTAATGGGCTCTCATTCCTTCAAGCATGATCCACATTGCATGTATTAACTTTGACTTTTGAGCTAGGGTTAGTCACCCAAATACTTGCTCAATTATTAATATTATGCCGCAATAATAGGCAGAAGATGTAGGCATGCCTATATATATATATATATATATATATATATATATAATTATGACAGCTCCATTGCAATTGGACATTGATGTTACTATTTCTTGGTGGTCCTAATTATTTAGATGACCCTTTGGAAGAGTCATTCTCTATGTGCAGTCATGTGTGTAGGGACGAGGATGCCTACATCTGGATTTTCCCAAACTCTATAAAAGCGGTACTAATACTGAGAGGAGTTGTTGTTGTACCCTTTGAAAGAGTCAATGTGGCTTTTTAAGAAAGTTTTTTGTAAAATTAATTAACAAATTATGGACTATTTATTGTTTTCCATGCTGAAAAAATTAAATCATATCAGTACTAAGTATGAAAACATACACAACGTATTAAAAAAGAAAAATGTAACTATTGCGTAAAAGTGATTAATGAGTTCAATAACAAGTTATCTAGTTCAAACTCGAGAATTTCCCCCCCTTCTTTTTCTTGGGCATTTTGGTCAGAATTTACTATTTGATTGTAGTAATCTAGTTAAGGTGTGGTGTGTAATGCATGATAAAAGATCGAGAATTTGATACAACGCATATCCTTTCCAAATTGAGAGCTGCTGTAGTCTTCCATGCATAAGACTTTCTGATGCCGATTTACTGGCAGCAGATTGGTATGTTTGCCTTTGCTCCACCCATCTAGGTGGGGACCTTAGCTTCCTTTGTCAATTAATTGAAAGAGGGATGTGAGTTGGGCCTTGGGCCCTAACAGCTTTGGCCCCCTCATTCTGTGCTGGTTGGCCGGTTGGATTTTCCTTGAGATTGGGGGCCCAATAGGATGGTCCATATTTACCATTGTAAAAAAAAAACTAAAAATAAAAAATGTATAAGACTTTCTGATATAGATTATCCATAAACAAAATGACCCCAATCATATAAATTTACATATTCAATGAAATTAAAACAAGTTTTAATAATACGAAAAAAATTGTGGGGGAAATTTTTTTTTCACATCTCAAAGAAAGAGCAAAAATCTCAAAACCCTTTTCATGTATCATGGTATCCTGAATTCTCATCAAACCCCATCTAATAATTTTTCAAGCGAGAATAATAATATCACATCCTGTTTGAAGCCATTTTCTACATGAACACTATCAAAGTTGTGTAATACTTCTCCAGTTTCAACTGTACCACCTAGTATTATGTGCATAGGAGAGGGAGCACAATAACAGGAGAAGTAGACCTCATTATGGACTATGTTTACCCGAGTGACCTGGCCCAGTAAGCCCGGCCCGGCCCGGTATGTATGAAGGATTGTTCTTGAAACCTTGAAATTTGTATAGACAAGATGGATTGAATGGTTTGGTTATGCCCAACGTCTGAATCGCTCCCTCACATAAAACCAAATGGAGTTGTTATCGGTCTATCTTTGTCTTTTTTTTGTTTTGTTGGGAAACTAGTAAGTATTGGTAATTTCACTGGACTCTTATCTCAAGAGTACCCAATAGGATTTGGCACCCTTGGAGGAGTTTTGTTTTTTTTGGGGGGGAGGGGGGATGAGATTTTAAGGTAAGTACCAAAAGATAATAATCTCTAAAGGAAAAAAAGAAAAAGAAAAAACCCCTCCCTTCCAAAAAGCCTCCTCCCACTTTCTTTCTTTTGTCTTGCCATTATGTGTTTTCCAAATTACTTCATCTACAAGCATATTCATGAGCCATCCATCCCAAATCCAAATCCAATACCTCCACAATCTTACCAGCAGGTGGGATGTAAGGGGGGTTCAAATGTAGTAGTTTTACCCTTGAATTGCAAAATTACAGGTAGACCAGTTCCGATTGACTCTAGATTTAAAAAACCATAGTTTATATATTGCTCAACAGACACAGAGTAGAGGAAGTTTAGAGAAGCATTTTGCTTTCATACATATAATCATGAGCCAACCATCATAAAGCCAAAAGGAGACATTAAGCATAGCAGTTGTGCACAATCATGGGATCATATTCATACAATAGTTCTTATTGTAATAAACTAATAAATGTATACTATAGGTGTAGGAACTCAACTCAATAATGATAAGCTCCAAAAAGTAGAGATCAAGTCCTAAGTAGAGCTTCCTTGCCTTTCAAGTTTTTTTGGCATTTTACTCAGGAAACCAATCTGTCTTTTCTTACCCTCAAAGAAATCTACTTCCAACTTCCAAGCACTCGAGAGGTTACTAATCATTTTATGAGTGCTAAACCACTGTTAACTTTTGTTGCGTGCTTATTTATCCCTTGATATTTCAAACAGACATATACTATAAATACTAAACGACAATTGGGTTCGAGTTCTATCTATATCAGCTTTTGCACTAGCGTTGTACGCTCAAGAAAAGAAAATGGACATTTAAAAGGTCCTCCTGTACTGCACACAATGTTAATGTCGAGAAGATATAGGCAATGTATGTCTAAATCAATAGTAGGGAATTGAGAGGTAGAGCTGCACCACGGCTAAAAGCTTGGAACACACAGGACTGCAATTGCCCAAAACAGTAGAGAGAATAGGTAGCAGAGAAGAGGACATGAGAGAAAGAGTGTTTGGTATTTATATTGCAAAAAAATTTTGTTGGGGATGAGAAAAATATGGTAACTAATAGGATTTCATGGCTGAAAATCAGGGACAAAAATTAAAGATTTTTCCTAAAAAAATTAACAAATACAACCCACGGCAACGGCCACGGCCGCACCCAAACTAGACCGGGTGGGCCGGTGGCATGCACGCATGTGGTGTTCATCCTCACCCCAAAACACTACTAAAATCAAGCCTAAAAGAATTCAACAAGTCCAAGAAAGAGGGAGTAAACCCCACGAGGGGCTTCTAATTCTCCTATGTGGGATAAGGAGTAGGTATGAAAAAGAGCTAGCTTTTGCCATTACTTCCAACAAAGGATGCATTGTACAATTTGCCCAAGGGGGAAAAAAAAAAGAAACAGAGAAAAAAAGGAAAAGAAGATGGTATATTTGATTGTTTAATAAGAGTCTCCTCCAGGTAGGTAATAATTGTCATGAACTTTCGTAAAAAAGAGTAATCTGATGAAATCAATATGCTGGGTCAGCAACCAACTTTTTCAACTCACCAAGCATAAGCAGCAATAAGTGATCTCCAACTGCATAGATGTTCAGATGGCATAATCACATTTGGAATTTTGAAGGTGTAGAATTAGATATCTTTCTTTCATGAAAGGAAAATTTTTTGCGCCTCTTACCTTTTATGGATATGCTTCTTTATGGGAGATTAGAAAGAAAATTGCTGAAGAAGATGATGACTCTCCCATGTGCTTATAAGTTACCCCACCTGTAAAGCATATGTATGTGCATGTCAGGATGTCATCACTTCCATACACCTAATTCACATTCATATAAATGATTCTCATAACAAACCATTGAAATTAAGTGTGCAAGAAAACAGTTCATAAAGTTGAAATCCTTTGAAGTACATTTTCACTGCCTCAACATGTCCTTGTTCTCTGATACTTACGACGTTGAGCACTCAAAGAATCACATTTGGACACGGCAAATGGGTTGTTTGCCTTGGTGTAATTCAAGTCGAGTCAAAATATAGGCTTACTTATCTCGTGTTCGCATAGGATTGTCGAAGGTTAGGTTGTTTGTGACTTGGGGAGCTTTGAGACCACAATGTGTCAGCTTGATCAGTTAGGTTTAGGTATGTCCATTCAGGTGTGGCTGTTAGGTCAACATTGGATCATTTGGATTGCCATCGTCTATTAGGTGCTTGTTATGACATCAAATTTTCTTGTGGCTTACGTAGTAAAAACATGTTAATATTTCAAATTCAGGTTAGTTTGCAAAGTCTACTTATATTTCTCTGTGTGATACATTGATGCTAATTCACGACTTTGCTTGGAAAAATTCATTATCCTATTCCCTGGCGAACATGTTAGTTATAAAGGTTGTGGTGAGGAGAAATCAATGTCGTCATCATCAACACAACAAGAGTAACAAGAAGAAGCAGTAGCAGCTGCAGGATAACATGCACTTAGCCGAAGTTGGCTTAGGGAAGAGTAAATGCATGCAACCGCACCTCTAATAGACTAGACAAGCTATCTCTGGGAGAGCCTCAAAAGCAAGAAGTCATCGAAAGGGGAGAAATGGCTCTCCCAGTTGTTATGTTTCTGACAAGCAAAGTTTCCAGCAACAAAAGTAAACCTGAGGAGAATAAACAAGCTTGGTTTTCAATGCCTATAAAGCAGTGTACTTAAGACCCGAAATGGTATATATTCTGCAAAATTGATGATATCGACTTGATATGATTTTAACAATTTGCCATGAGATCTAGAACTCTCGAAGGTTGAAAAATAAGATAAATAGAGCAGCTGAATGCTGAATAATATAACTACATACTAACCTTGGAAGCGACCTTCTTACTTAGCCTCCTTGTGGCTTCAGTTTTATCCAATCAACCTTATGAATGGCACAAGACCAGAAGTTTGAGGGACCAACGATGAATCCACGGCAACAGCCTATATGTATTGTACATGTCACGACCTTCCAAAGAGTCTTGGGCAAGTGAAATTATGAAGTTTCACTGTAATTCTAATCCTACCCTTGTTGATTCTACGTTTCCAATAAGCCCGTTATATATTGGGTTTATTGTGCAATCAGCTTGCTCAGTTCTGTCTATGTTAGTATGCCACTTGAAGTGCTAATCAATAACTAACCTACTCAGTGGGACCCTGTTTAGCAAAGGATTTCCACACTGAAACAATTGTGGTTTGCTCTCATCTCTTTGTGCAATAAAGCAAGCATCAAGAAGATTTCGGTCTTTTGAGGATGTGATCTATCACCAGCAACAAATACATGACACTCCCAATTTGAACCCAACTGCATCCAGGGTTTTTCTTCAGGCCCTGTCTTTTCGTTAAGTCTCTCATTTTTTGATGCCTTAACCCATCTTCCAGTAGCCGCATATACATTTGAAAGAGCCACATAGTTTGCAGTATTCTTGGGTTCTAGTTGGAGCAAGTATTTTGACAAACATTCCCCCAGTTCAATCTGATTTTGCTCCCTACATGCAGAAAGTAGTGATCCCAATACTTCTGCATCTGCGCCAGATGGCATGGTGAGAACAAGCCTGATAGCCTCGTCTAGATTGCTGCACTTAGAGGGAAGAGTTACCAAACACCCATAATGTTCCATGCTAGGCTTTCTAATATATAAAGAGAATATATAGGAGAAAACATCCAACCCTTCATCAACCAGTCCTTCATGGCTACAGGACAACAGGATGCCGGTGAACATAACATCATCTGGTTCCATACCCTCCCCCTTCATATGCTTATATAATTCCAGAGCTTCTCGAGCTTGACTGTGCAATCCATAAGCAGAGATCAGAGCGTTGTATAATGCTAGCCCTTTGTCTAATACAATATTAAACACCTTCACAGCTTCATCTGTGTTTCAACACTTTGCATACATGTCCACCAAGGAAGTGGCAATTTCAGTTGAAAGGCTGTATTATCGCCTTGTCATATAGCCACGAATAGCCTTTCCAAGATTCAATGATGTCATGTCTATGCAAACTGAAAGCAAGCTAGTTAGACTCTTTGTGTTTGGTTTAATTCCTAATTCTTGCATTCGCAGAGAGAGCAGCATCGCCTCTGAGCTGAGCCCATTTTGAGCTAGACCCGTCACAAGAATAGTCCAAGTGACCTCATTAGGTTCAATGTCGAGGAGTCGCATTTGTTAAAACATATCTTTTGCCTCATCCACCAAACCATTCCTAAGGAATCCCAGGAGTATTGAGTTCCATGATATCACGCTTGGGTGAAAACCCTGCAGCTACATCTGATAAGACAACGTCATCACTTCCCCACTAAGGCCTCTATCTGCATAAGCAGCTAACAGAGTGTTCCACACATTTGGCATGCTTATCTACTATACTAGTTGCAACAACAATATTAGAGTCAAGTCCACTTCTAAAACAGTAGCAATGTCCCACCTTACCAAGTTCCAAATCAATAGAATTAGCACAAGCAGAAAATAAAGAAGCCATGGTCACACAATCAAATTTTAACCCTTCTAGTCTCATCTTATGACACGTATTTACAGAATCTCCAACCAGCCTATGCTGGGCATGACAAGAAAGAAACAAATTCCATGCCACTGGATCCTTCTCTATCATCCTGGTGAAAACTAATTAAACATCATCAATTCAACCAATTTTGGAGTAGAAGTTGATAAAAGAACTTCCCAAAATACTATCCAACTCTAAGCCATACAAAACTGCAAGGGCATGCCCTTGCCTACCTTCTTTGACAGCTTCTAAATTCGCCGATGCCAAAAGCAAACTGGAAAGGGTGACCCCAGTTGGTTCAACCCCCTCAACCCTCATGTGATAGAACATTTGAATGGCTTCCTCACTCATCCCATTCTGTACATATCCCACAATCAATGAATTCCAAACAACATTATTTCTCTCAGTCATTTTATCAAACACCCTCTTTGCATCATCAAGAACCCCACATTTACTATACATATCAACTAGACAACTTGCAACATAAACACAACCTCCAAACCCCATCTTAAATACATACACTTGAATTCCCCTCCCAAATCCAACACTTTGAATTGCTCCACACGCCTTCAATCCATTGGGAACCACAAAGTTGTCAGGCAAAATTCCATGTTCAAGCATTTGGCAACAACCAACCAAACCCAGTTCATTAAGGCCTAACCTATCATAGCTGCCCATGAAAACACATTTTTTTTCAGATAATCTATTGAACAAGAGATTAGCACTCTCTCAAGCATCACATTTTGCATAAAATACGACTAATTTAGTTTCAATGTACTAATTTGTTTCACATACATCACCTCTTTTGATGATCATCCCATGAATTTGCTGACCCAGAAATAAAGCTCGCTCATTCACACAACCTTGCAGCAATTCAACGTAAAATTCAGGGCCAATTTGCACACCATTGTTATCCATATGAGATTGAAGGTTGAGGGCTTCTTGAATTTGGCCATTTTTTGACAGAGAAGAGGCATCAGTGAAGTAGGATTTATACAAATTATGAAACTGCTGATCTTTTGAGACATGGGCATCTCGGATTTTGAGCGAATTTGAGGGGTTCCTGGGTTTGAAGTGATGAAGATAAGGGTTTGGATTTGGGCTGATTGATAGAGAAGCCATGCATGAGGATTAAGCCAGGAACAGAGGTAGTGAGGATCAAGGCAGTGTTTGTGGCCATTCACTCTAGCTCATAGAAGGGAACTTTCTCACACATTGTTAGTTTAGGTGAATGTTATCATTAGGGGGGAAAAAAAAATTCTGGACTGTATTTGGATTTAGTTATTTTCTAGTTATTTTAAGAAAAATAAAGAAAGTTGGTTAACTGTCCCTTCTATTTTTTTTTTTTTATTTTCTATAAAAACAATCTCATACTTTTAATTTTTGATTAAATACATAGTCATTCTCTTTTCAAAATTCGAAAATGGTTCAACTTTATGTTGAAATCAACTCAATAACGACGAGATTGAGAATGTCTTAAGACAAGTTGCTCTGCATTAAAACAATAGAAGGTGTCTTAAAGCAGATTTGCCAAAATCACTATGAAACTGGTTACTAATCAAATACTTTGAACATAATTATAAATGCATAAATTAAAGGGGGCAAAACACCTAATATTTTTATGATGTTGGTCCTTCCAAACAGGGTTACTAATTGCATAAGACCCCTCTTTACTGAGGATTTAAACTGGCCTATTTCTTATTCACTTAAGAAGTTACAATGTTGAGTTCTAAACTCCACAAAGCATCCCTGAGTACTTCCAATGCTAGGCACTCGATCTAGAGACACTGTTCTAGCTTTACCATTCAACTCGATAACTTAAGTTGAGTTAATCACTAAGTTTTGTTTCACTCAACACCTAGCTACCCACGTAAGTTCCTCAACTTACTTGTTATTAGTTTCCCTTACAAAGATTTACTACAAGAGAGTACAACTAAAAGCACAAGGATATATCAAATGACTATCACAATATGATCAAGTCTTGTGTCTTACTTTTGCTTCACCTCTTCTTTATATAGATTTCCAATCCTCATATGACCATTAGAATAAACTTGACAACTCTTCAAATTACGTGCATTTGGTGTTGTCCAGATTTCAAAGACATTGGCTTCAACTTTGAAACTTCCAAAAATAACTCTTGGGGGAAACCTCAATTTTACCATTGGAAATCTTCATTTGTCAATTGATCTTCATTATACAATTGTACTAAATCTTGTATCCGTTGAAACACATTAGACAAGATCCATAGTATTCTAATTACGATGCCAAAGTCTATTTCAAAGACTTTGACTAGATTTGAAATATACTACTTAATAAACAAATGAGTAATGATATGTATCTTGCCACAAGAAACCTTTAAATGTCTTGTTTCATCCTAAATTAATGTATTTTATAAGTTGAAATTGCTTAATTCTCAGTGATTACACTTAATTATGAATTGCTTTGCTTAAATATGCATTGGCTACGCTAATGAAGTTAAATGACACTCTAATGAGATCAACCCCATCCATGGGGGCACATGATACATTTATTTCAGAAATGTTTTAAATTACGAATAAAAAGATAATTTTATATAATTTATAAGTTGAAATATGCTTCCACCATTTAATCATACGATTTTTTTTCAATTTAAAAACATTATAATATAGGTCAAGATAAGACACTTAAGAAATGTTATGTAGCAAGACATTTATTATTTTGCTAAATAAATATGGATAAGATCCTTGCTAGATAGTTACTCTTCTCGCTTAGGCAAGTATCATCAAATAATATCAATGTTAAGCTCATAATATTAATCAATATCAAACAAGATAATCATTCATTATATTTTTCAGATATTTCAAAGATACTTTCCATAAATAGAGCATTGAAAATTTGGATAACTTTAACAACCCGTGACCTTTGGAAAATTTGACACTAATCATGATGTTTGACATATACATTGACATGACAAGACACTCAAAGTACACATATACATGAAATCGACCCAAGGTCATATATGCACATATACAAATCTCGAGAGTATAAATGTATAATGCATAACTTTGTAACCAAGATACTTTATACGCACGTATACATCTCTCTCTCAACACCTATATCATACTCTTAGGAGTATATACTCCTACAAGTCACGTCAGCGCCACATATTAAAATTGTCTATGTGACAAATACACGCTGGAAAGATATATACATGGCAAGTGGGATTGCACACTCCCAGACGTATGATATACATTACCTCTCTCGAGAGTGTAATTGTATAATGCATTCTACTCCCACTTAAGTTTCACTCTTTCCTGAATTTAATACTCACCTCTATCTTTAGGTCCACCCGATCCCTAAAGTTCATCATTGTATATCTGGGATATCTTTTCTTTAAATTCTCCTATGAAGCCATAGATGAATAAGCCTACTTGCAAGTGTATTTACGAAAAGTTAGACATAAACACACAAAAAGCTAAGGAACCAACCACCAACGAGTGCAAGCAAAACTACACCCACTAAGCACCAAAGCAAGAGACAAATATAATCCCAGCATCTCCAAACTTGTGTGCATAAACTAATCGTCCATATCACAACCATTGAATTCAAAGAAATTAGGAAAAAGTTTTGGATTTGATTTAGGTTCAGTTTCTTTTCTTCATTTTTTTTGTTTTTTTTAATACCTAAAACACCAGTTAACTGTCAATTTCACTGAAGTTAAACTACTGTTGGCCTAATAAGAGGTAGAACTGCATATCATAGATTTTCTTCATTCACAGGACTCAAATCCGAGACTTTATTTAAGGGGAATAAGTATCAAACTAATTGAACCAACCTATGTTAGTATCTTCAAAATAATATGTGGTCTATCAGAATTTGACTATGGCTGAATTGCAGGTTCAAATCGACTAAACAACAAGAAGGTCGAGAATATCCTGCCATAAATTGCTCTACATTAAAACAATAGAAGGTCGAGATCAACATATAATATAGTCGGATCGACCACTAATAATTAATTGATTTTGAAATGAAATTTCACTTACACAAACATGATACACAGTTTAATGTCCATCTTGAACTTCACTATCTTCTAAGCTAACTACTAGTCTTGCTGAAAATAACGACACCAGGCCACCACTAGTCTAACATAATACAACATCATTTCTTCATAATATACAACACTCCAACTGGGAATTACTCTCTATATTATGTCCCAATGCCTAATTTCCGCGCTATACACACAATTCATGTCCTACATAATATAACACGATACAACACAACACTTGGGGGTTGAATGTTACAAAATGAGAAATCCTCAGTTACATATGTGAATGATCATCAAAATTCAGCTCAAAACACCCCAATTTACCTCTTTTGGAAGTTGAACATCATTGTTGAAAAGCAGTGAAGGAAAATGAAGAGCAAATTGAACCCTAACATAACCCCAACCACAATCCACAAGAAGTCGTATTGATATCCAAAATAGTCCCTTATAAACTTTGTCACAGTCTCCCCTGTTTCAAGTCTCAAATTGATGTCTCCATATTGAGAAGTCACCAAGCCATACATGCTCCATGATACTGGACTCACCCATGTATACCAGCTCCACCATACTGGTAGCCTCTGCGAAATTTACTATTGTTAATAAAAAAAAAGAAAATAATTTTACCAATTGAGCGACAAATATTTTCACTCACTACGAGCTTGTAGTTTAATTGATATCAAGTGCACTTTTTCCATAAGAGACATGGGCTCGAACCATATTGTCCGCACCTCTCGTGATCGATTGTGGGAGATTTGTGGGGGCACAGCGAGTTGTTTAGGCCCGTGTATTATGGGCTCAGCCCCCTACAAGGCCAGTTGGGCTTCTTCTATGAGGATCCAATGGATTGGGCAACTTACACATCTTTCATAAAAATTTAAAAGAGAACTTTTTGCTGATTGCATATTGCCTTTCAAAGTAAAATAGGAGGCCATGCCCACATGATCAAGTAAAATGAGAACAATAGCTTGTAGATTGGTCTAAACCAAGTTACGTCGTATAAAGCTAAGACTGGGTCTTATAATAGTTCAAATCGTCTATTCTTTTTATTCCAAGCGGCCGGAGCAAACTCTAACCAACCTAACATGGTCCACTTCAGTAAGTTCACCAGGCAAATTAGCCCAAATACGCTAGGAAGACTCAACCCTAACCAGCTTATAAGGCTAGCTTGAGTATAAAGATCAACATAAGAGCACTTACAGTTCGAGGGATGGCGAAACCAGCGAAGAGATTCCACATGGAGTAAATGAGACTAGACAAGATGCTGCAAGTTTCTTGGTTGGGTGTCACGGACACGATCATCATACCATAGTATGTGAAGCACAATAGGGAGAGTAATGTGAAGAGGTAGTGTTCCAAGAATTTCGAGGCTGTCCATTCAAACCCGATCATTGCATAGGCTACGATCTCGAATATTGTAACTTGAGCTAAGACATATGGGATCTCTATCACAACCTGAAATGCACACATACATCTTAAAGATGTGTTTAGATCTTGCATTTGTAATGTTATTTGTTCACACCTCGAATAAATGAAATGAAATGAAACAGGAACAAAGAGAATATGTCTTGTACTATACGTACCTGTGCTAAAGCATAAGGTATAGCAGCGTACAAGCCAGAAGATCTCTCTCTGTAAAACGAGGGCCTTTCTTTGGCCATGGCGGGCATTACACCACCACTAGTTTGAGCTCCTATGAACATGGTAGAAATATACATGCTCCCAATCCCACCTATAATATCCAATTGTTTATCCCTGCAACACCACCAATTTCTTTATCTTTAATTTGCTTCACTTGCTTGCTAGATATAAAGAAAAAAGGTTGGGGGGGGGGGATTGATAAAGTTTTATGTACCTCTTGGAACCAATTCTCCAAAATACAATGCCAAACATGAAGGCTGAGGCTAAAGTAATGGCATATCTTACACCATTGTGAGCAATGTCTCTCCAATATGACTTGTAATGCCTCCATAAACACATTCTCCACTGTGTAAGATAGGATTGAGGGTATGCACTTGGGAAATGCAGGTCTTGAGAATTAGGTGGACGTATACTCAATTCCCTTATTAAAGCTTTGTTTCTCCTATTATAATACCAATGAAAAAACACCACGCAAATGAATGATAAGTGTTCAAGTGTCAGACTTATCATAAAATTTCATCTATTCTTGTTCTAATATGAACCAATTACGTAACAGAAATGGCCTACGAATTCAAATAAAGAGTTCAGGTAACATAGGCGATGATCTCATAAATTTATCATACCGATAGAGATTTGAATTTAAGTAAATGTCTGCAAAATCAACCCGAAGTAGCTCCTCTTGTGCTTGAGTTGTCACTTCCAACACCCAGGTTGCAGGATTGTAACCATCTCTTATCTTAGGTACCCCATTGATTTGCTTCACACATGTAAACATTGGGAAATTAGATTTAAGGGGGAGAATTGTAATCAACAAGCTTTTAATCTTCATGTATATATATTTAAGGTCATTTATTCACATGCCTACCTCAAAGTAATTGATCAAATGGCAACAATGATGCCCTAATGGGCCAGCATATAACACTTGACCCCCTTGTTTCAACAGAAAAAGCTGATTTACAACAAGAGCTCTAGTCAAAAATCAAGTATAGTCACAAAAGAGGTAATTCTTCTCAAGTTAAAAATTTAAGAAGATATACACATGTACATTTTTCGTTGTACCTCATCAAAGGATTCAAAAATGTCGATGCTAGGTTGATGAATTGTGCAAACAACAGTTCTTCCAGTGTTCACGGTGTTTCTAACAACCCGCATGACAATTGCCGCGGCCCTGGCATCAAGCCCTGAGGTGGGCTCATCCATGAACAATATTGAAGGGTTTGCCACCAACTCAACTGCAATGGTTAGCCGTTTTCTCTGCTCTACTGAGAGGCCATTCACATCAGGGAGTCCTACTAATGCATCTTTTATTGGTGTTAGCTCTATCAACTCCATAATCTCATCAACAAAATTCTAAGGCAAGATAAAACGAAAACAAAAGGAAAGACTACGTCAATATTTGAAGCTTGCAATGCGAGGTAGACATTCTTACCGAACCTGATAAAACTGATCTGTATTTGATTACCAGATCCGAACATCTAAAATAATGCCCAAGTTAAGCTAGACTTGGTCAATACCGTTTCTCCTGAAAAAGAGGGTTCCCCAGGCATTTCATGTTTTGGGTTTGGTCCCATTGATCATCTAGTTTGGATCAGGTAATATATATATACAGTTCAGTTTTTCCAGATCTATTATAAACAGAAGAAAGTACGAGACCTGTTTGGCTTGGGAGCCAACATCCTTAGGCAACCGAAGCGAAGCCGAGAAGATGACAGATTCATAGACAGTGACAAGGGGAGAATGGATGTCATTTTGCTCACAATATCCAGAAACCCTAGCAAAAGTTTCTTGCTTCTTGGGATAGCCAGAGATCTTGATGCTTCCTTCTATGTATCCAGTGTTCTTCCTCCCAGCTAAGACATCCAATAGTGTGGTTTTCCCAGCTCCAGTGACACCCATTAAGGCAGTGAGAACGCCAGGCCTAAATGCTCCATTTACTCCATTCAATAGCACCAAACGATCATGGGGGTTTCCCCTATCTCTCCTCTCCTACACAAACAAGTTTAAAAGGATTATGTCCAAGGTTCAATGGTGGACCATGTCATTCAGTAGAATTTTCGAGTCAACTCCTTCAAGTCTAGCAGTGGCGGATTCAGGAATTTTTCTTTATGGCTAGGATCAAGTTCTAGTATAGTAGGTTACAACTGTACGTATGCCAATGGGGTCCCTCAATACTCTTTTTTTTTTTTTTTTACTAACGAACTTCGGTCTTCATAATGTAGATCCGCCACTAATCTCTAGTCATGTGTTTGGATTTCTTGTACGGGAAAAACAAATGAAGAAATAGTTGGTTGGTTACCTTTGGCATGTCAACTGAGTACACAATGTTCTCAAAAGTGATACAAAGTGGCGTGAAAGGTATGCTTGCTCCTTTTACAGCCCCTGCCATCATAATCCATGTTTTTTTTTTGTTATTAATTTTTCCATAAAAAAGGGGGGCCCATAAAAAAAGAGTTTCAGTCAAAGCATTATAGTTTTTTTTAGGGGGATCTTTGGGCCCCTGTTTGTCAAAATTGAGTTATTGTTGGTCTGTAAAGAAGTATAGTTCTGACATCATAAATTTTTCTTATTTACATGAATCAAATATAAGACTTTGCTTAAGGGAAACTAGCGTCAAACTATTTCAACTAATTCGTATTAGCCAGAATGTTCAAAACCTAACTAGCTCACCTCGAGACTCATCTTTTGTCAAGGTGATATTTTGGTGATTTTGTGGCCTCTTCTGGTTCAATTCTCCTACATTAAGCTTTTCTTCATCCAAGACAGCAATTGTTGATGAGTGATGAGCTCCATATGCTGTCAAGGCACAAGCCATAGTATTACATCTCTACCTCCATTAAGTATTTGACCATGCCAAAAGATAGGAAAAAACAGGGAGAAAAAGTGAATGAGAGCCCTAGCTTAGTAGCTTTAGTATTAGGTTATATATATACATTCTTTTTTGGTGCAGATGAACCGTAAAATGTACACAATATAATTACAATAAAAAAAGAATGGAGATATCGAATCTAAAATCTAATGTATCTAGAATTTCAATCTTAATTATTAGGTCAAAACCTCATAGATTAATATTACCGTACGTATATTCTAGAGCATGCAATAGATTTGTAAGATTGTTATCGATAAAACTTACGTTTGAGATAAGCAAGAGCCAAGTTGGCGAATAGAGCAAAGAGTAAGGTGAAACCGACCAATGCCAGGATGCCAACCCAATACTGATGTGGATTGGTGATTGTCCCATGAGATTTCAGGATCATTATTCCTAGTGTCTCATTTGAACCAGGAGCATGCTAAGATTAAGATTCATAAGTCATTAATTAGTGTTAAATTAACCACAAATTGAAGAGTTAAACAGAGGAATTAATGCCCTTACATGTTTTGCCCATGATCTTCCTAGGAACTCATTGCCAACTATGGCATTGTATACATACATTAAGGGAGATGTCCAATAAGCCCACACCAACCATTTCTTCATAACATCTATTAAGAAAAAAAAAAGAAAAAAAGAAATGATGTCAAATGCATGCTTGAAATATTTCGATTTATTCATAATTAAATACTTCAAAATATTGTCGAATTTTTTGAACTGGATCTTTCAGAAACAACCTATAACGAGATTCATAATAGGCTTATTATGGTGAGTGTTTAAACATAGTCTCATACCTCTTGATAATACAAAGCCACTAAATATGACCAACCACATAACAGCAAGGTTTGCCATAGGGCTGTCAAAAGCTGACCCGACACGATTACCGACCCGAACCGA
>JACYFF010031955.1:115044307-115107002 GCA_017589665.1 Selenicereus undatus | reverse complement strand
TATATATATATATATATATATATATATATATATATATATATATATACCTTTGACTAGGCTAATTCTCATGCATAACTTTTCAATTGGACTATAAAGTAGGGACAAATGTTTGTGCAGACATACATGAGAATTGAAGTACGTACTACTATACATTTTAGATATTAATGAATATATAATTAGAATAAATTAAGTATAAGTTAAAAAGACATCATCAACTTCGAAAACATTAATTACCAGTTAATAATAGAGTCTGACCTTGATTGAAACCTCAAATCCATAGAATTCACCCCTCAAAATAAAGGTAGAGAAAGCAAATATTTATGAATTCCTATTAGACACAAAATAACACACATATAAACAAACAGAGTTTTACAATAGATCATGATTATTTGAGGGTCAGGGTCCTCAGTGAAAATTTTACGATCTTACATAATTATCAAGAGGTTAATATGGCGGCTGACTGGCTGGCTAAAGTGAGACAGGGTTGTTCATCACATCTTATGTGGGAGTCTGCACCATCTTTGCAGCTCATGGCCATTTTGAATGATGATGTGATGGGACGTATTCTTGTAAGAAGAGACATTTAATCTTTCATTTTACTTACCTTTGTAAGGCAAGCTAGTATTGTGTCAATGTTTTGTAAGTGATATCAAGAATCAAATTAGACAACTAACCCATTTCCAAACATGAATAATAACCCAAGTATCGCCATTAAATTTATTAAATTCAACCACGCATGCATACAGCTCTAGCTAGAATTGAAAGACATTAATGAAAGGAAAGAATCAAAAGAAAATGAAGATGCAAGCTATATTAGTAGGCATATTATTCTGAGCAAGGACGACTGATGGGAGAAAATGCATTGGACATAGATTACCAATAAGAGCGTAAGGTTCTTTGTAAATTTACAGTGTGCTATATAGTAGTTTTTGCCTCAGAGAGAGAGAGAGCGAGAGAGAGAGAGAGAGAGGTGATGGACTGATGGTGGGTGGTCCTTCAGTTGCAAGGCTTTTCATGTAAACTCATTGCATAGTAGACATGCAATTATGCAAAGTAACGTATACATGCATGTATGGATTCCAAGTTGGGAAGGAGACTAGGGGAAAAAACATGCTAGGATCTAAAGTTTAGTTGAATATATATAAGTTTGTAATATATAAATAAATTTATAATTATATTTTTATTATTTTATTTGGTTATATTAAATTATTGTAACCTTACAAGTATGATTGATTATCATAAAATTATATAATTATAATTGTATTATAAAATGAGTTACATTATAATACTATTATATTACAACCAACTAAATATTACAGTATAACGTTTTTGGGGAGGGGGGTTTGCTTAAAGGTGGGGGCATTACATCTAACTAAATAGCACAATATAATCCTTTTCCCCCCCTTTTAAGGTATTTTCATTTACCCCTCGAGGTTTTGGTAAATGTCTTTTACCTTCCCTTTGCGGATTACTTTTCAACCCCTTGACCTTTACATTAAAGTATCACAAACCTCAAAAATCATAAAAATGTGCTTCATGTCTATAAATGTTTTTTCTCTACCTTCTTTTCTCTACCTGTTCCAAACTTAATTTAGCCTGATCCGATTCTCTCAACCTTTAATTCGACCGATTTGGCCAGCAATGGCCACAAGGGTGACCATTGAGTCCACCTCTAAGGTCGTCATGGCCAGACAAGCCTCTCAACATAACCATGGCGTAGTTAATTTGAACATTCCTTCACCTTCTAAGACAAGCTTCTCTTTCATTTCCTTTTCTTCAATTGGCCAATTAATATGTTGAAACTGTATTCATTAACTAGTCGAGCCAATTTCAGGGCCATGAAAGATATTTTTGTAATTTTTGAGACTTATAATACTTTGACACAAAGATAAAGAGGTCAAAAAAATAATTTGAAAAGTTCAAAGGATAGAAGAATAACTACCAAAAGGTCCAAAACGTTTAAGGAATGTAAATGATTTTTTTGGTGTTAGGGCTTACACCACCCCCAACCTCTACATATAGGCTGCTGCGAGGCCTAGTGGGGTCTGCATTGGGCTAAAGGAAAGGGTCTTAGGATTGAAGATTAGTAATGCTTTCAAATTATCAGTAATTAAGGCCTAATATAAGTACTATTTTCTCGATTATAATTAAGAATATCACACCTTCTGAGATAGGAACCTAAGGAGTGGCAGTTGCCAAACCATTAACAAATTAAATGATTTAAATATTCTATTATTGAATGTTTTAAAATTTGCAGTATTGAAATGACACAAATTAAATGATTAATAATTTCTTTTTTTCAGAGCGATTTGATCCATAGTATTGCTTGGAGTTTGGACACCAAAAAAGACTATTTAAATACTTTCAATTACTTAGTTTTTATTTTTAATCGAGATTACTTTTAGGTTTTATTTGGATTTTGTGTGTTTGTGGAGAGAATACTGATTTGATGAAATACTGAAGTCATTTGCTCGGCGTGCAAGATTAACCGGAGCTAATTTTGGAAAGTTTTATCCAAATAAAAATTGAAAATCAAGTGGATTCTAAGCAATTTTCTTAGTATAATGACTTTTCTAATATTGATCAAGAGTAGAGAACAAGAAACCTACTTCAATTAGAATTTGAAAAATGAGGCAATACTGTCACTACTATAAAAGGAGGTCTTAGGTACCACAATTCATCTATTAATTCTTCCCTCTCTTAATTTTTGCATCAGTTTCTAGTGGTTTTAGAGGTCATTGTAATTTCACAAATTATTTCAATCTGAGTATCATATAACTTTTCTAGTTCTAATTTTAATTCAATTTTTTTAGTTTTAGTTTTAGATCTTCAAAAATTCTCTTATTCAAAGTTTCGACTTTTACTAGTTTGCCCACAATTCGTAGTAAATGTTGAATATTCGTGATTGACACTCATTTAAACTCAAAATTCTCTCCCTTGTCTCTTGATTAATTATAATTTTATTGATTTCTTAGTAGTTGTGATAATCTCTTTGGTAGTGGATATTTAGTTTACTATTTTGTAAATCATGCCTAGATTAGGTTCAATTTCTATTAATTGAATGATTCTATACTGCCTAGTTACTGCTTTCCGTCTAATTACCACGAGTTACTTTTTAGTTATTATAGTGGCATAAATTAGCCCCATCTCTGTGGATTTATTCGTCCCTCAAGCACTACGGCTGACAGTCGTATGCTTGCGGTTAAAATTTTACTCTTTTTTAGATTGTACAATCAAAGCACTTATGTAAGATGAATCCAATACATATTGAAGCTTTATGAATTTCTACCCTTAGAGGATTCTGGAGTTTTTGTGTACAGGCTCCACTCGCGCACCAGAGTAGCAATGTCTGTATGCAAGCACTGGTGTTAATTGATTAATAATTCTTATGACATATTAATGTATAATAAATCTAACATGAATATTTGTAGTTAAAATGATAAAATTTATTTTTTTTCTCTTATGTTGCACTAAACATAGAGTACAAAGCAAAAACAACAATAAAGTAATTAAAAAAATAAATTCAAGGCATTCACAAATATAATAATTTCTTGCTGTCTAAATGTAAACGATACATTTATAGGATAATTTCTTTCTATTTAATCCAAACCATTAGTTTCTGATCTAAGTAGTCTGAAAAAAGAATTGAGCAAGCAAATCGCAAAACAAAGAAGTTATTTGATTGAGTAAAAATTATAGTATTTCTTTCATATTATGACAAATTAATAGATCTACTTTATTGGACTTTATATTAGCCTCGTAGTGTTTCATCCTTTGATACGTAAAATATAATGAGACATGTTCATTTGACTAAAAATATAATGGTGCGAGGTGCACATTTTAATATTTGTCTTAGTCTAAATAAATTTTCTTAATGCTAGAGAGTTATTTCACATTATTTCATGCCCATTTTTAAAAGTTGTTCATTTACAAGTTGCGTATAAGGTGATTTCATGACAATGAAGTGAAGAAATTAAAGAAAGGGCACTAGTGTTTAATAAAGAAGGATGCGATAATTATATAATGTCTTTCTAAGCGATTTGGTACAATAATAACTATTATAATTAACAGGGATAAATTAAAGAAAAATAAAATAAATGATATAGTATTGGGGTCAATCGGGAGGGTTGGGTTTGGGTTAGGCCTGACTTGTTAATTTATGGGTTTTTTGGGTTCGATTTATTTTGGGTTTGGGTTAAGAGAATCATGTTCAAAACCCAAATTTTTCAGGGGAGTTCGAGTCGGTTTTCAGATCGGGCTAGTTTTGTCAAGTCTACCTGCAACAATTGTTGTGTCGAACTCTGGCTTTTCTTTAAGACTAAATGAAATGGAATTTAATTTCTTCAACATTCATTAAATATAATAAACTCATTTACAGATCCAAATCCAACACCCCAAAAATCTCGCCACTTAGCGGGATGTGGGGAGTCGGATTTAGCAGTTCTACCAGTGCAAAATTAGAGAGGGATCGGTTCCGATTGACCCTAAATTTAAAAACCGTAGACTACCTACTACTCCACATGAACGGAACAGATGAATTTTAGAGAGATATTTTGCTTTAGTCCGTACAATTCAACCTGAAAAAAATAGTCCAAACTCAGCTATCCAGAGTTTGGACAAACTCAATATTTATTAAATAAATATCTAAAAATAATTTTTTACTTTTTGAATTTTATCTGTACATAATATTTTTAAAATTTGCTAATTTTTAAATAATTATTAAAAATAAATGATCTAGCACCTACAAAGTCAACCCACTAAGTAAATTAATCTAAACTGGATTTTACCAATTCGTTGTCACTTGTCAGTTCAGACACGTTTTTTTGTATTTATAATAAGTATTTATTGGTGTTCATTTATAAAAACATGTTAAATCATACTGAACAATGCTGAATCATGCGAACTCATGTTAGATTATGCTTAATTATGTTGAACTTGTTTATATGTCATTGCAATTAAGACAAACAACATATTTATAAAGTTATTTAAATATGTATATACCTAGTATGAGCTATTATAAATGCATAATTATTTATCCGGTGATAGAAGCCAAACATAAATTGCAATTGGAAGTTGTTAGTAAAACAATTAATTTTTTATTATAAATTTTTATTTAAAAAAATTATGTGTCAATTTCAATTTGGTTCTTAAACTAATTATATAATTTTAGAAAATTAACGACGGATTTATGAAGTCAAATAATATAATATTTCTTCCAAATAATAAGCATTTTACAATAACAATAATATTCATATAAATATTATAAGTAATATATGAAATGTTTTATTTTGATTTGTAATGTAATAATTTTTTTCGACGTTCAACTAGTTTTACAATTACAATAATAGACACATTTACATTATTAGTAAAGTAAGTGCAATTATTGATAACCAATTAGAAATTAGGTGATTTGGGTTTAATCACTACCTAGTCCATAAGTGCTTTTTACAAGTGTTGAATTATGCTGAATTGTACTGAATTATGTTAATTATGATTAATTGTGCTGAATGTTGAAGATAAATATTTATAATAAATTGAAAAGAACATGCCCTCATATCCAAACTGTTTGTCAAATCTACTAGTGAAAATTATTTTTAATTTAAATTGAATAATGAATAACCTTAAGCCATAGGCTAGACCTAACAAAATTAATCGAGACCTGAAACCTAAACCGAATGGTGTGGAAGCGCATTCAATCTAACACTCAGAATGGGCTCACTTAAAAGTGAATATGAAATCCAAAGTGACCCGAAGCACCTTATACTTGATTCGAATTTCCTACAAAATTGATTCTTTTTTATGACAAACTTGGCCAGCTCGTTTCAGCGACTGTAACTAGCAGCGGGCCAGCGGTTAGCATTTTGAAACAATTGGGAGTGGTCGTGAGTGGTTGCAAGGGATTATGATTAGTGTTTAGCAGTTGGAAGCGATTGGAAAGGGCTATGATTAGTGTTGAGAGCGGTTGTGAGTAGTTAGGAGCGGTTATGAGTAGTTGAGAGTGGTTGGGAACACCAGAGACCTTTATGATTAGCGTTTGTAAAATATAGGTGGCAATGGCAAATAGTTGGAAGCAATAGATAGCAGTTGAAACTTGGAAGCAGTTGAGAGCAGTTGGAAGCAATTGAGAGCAGCGATTAGCGGTTGAAAATAGTTGGGAGCACTTGAAAGCAATTACGGTTGGACAAATGATGAAACGAACAAACCCTTATCGAATCAAACATCAACTAATGCGAACTAATCCAAATCAAAAATCATTCGACCTGAATCGAATCGTATGGAAATATTATATGATTCGAAATATGATTCGACCTGCACTTAACCGGACTCTATCCAAATTGAATGATCCGTTTATCCAATTTGGTCATAGCTAACTAGCAATGGGCATAATCAATCTTGAGTAAGGGCAATGTTAGAATGCCCTGAATCTGTTTTCTGTAGCCCCATTCGCAGACCTAGCATGGTGGTCTCGCTGACCAGTCAGCGAGTCGATGTCCAAGGGCGACGCGTCCTGGTTTGGGGGTTCGGGGACAATGCCCCCAAAACTAACGGCGTACGTGATATATGGGTTAAGGTTAATCCTAAAACCTAAACCCTAAATCCTATATATGTAATGCGTATCTCTATATTCCTATCATTAATAAAACTATTCCTCTCTTCTGCATGTGGACGTAACTAACACATTGTTAGTGAACCACGTTAAATCTGTATGTAATTGTCAATTTGTTCATACTTTCTCACATCCGTTATAACAGACAAAACCGTGAATTTCACGTTAGAAGGAAGAGAGAGTGCATGAGAAGAGAGAAAGGAATCAAAGTGAGAGAGAGAGAGAGGGTGAGAAAAAGAGACAGAAGACAAAGGGGATATTCAGCGGCACTGCAAAACCCGAGGGTGAGTATATATCTATTGGATTGAGAAGATCAGAAGAATATCTCTTTCTCTCACAAGCTCAACGTGTCAACACCACCCCCCACCAGAATCTCTCTCTTTCTCCCCCTAGAACATTCATTTCTTTCATTCAAACACACTACTCACGTCCTGCATCAAGACATAGAAAGAAAGAAATAAAGGGAAAAAAGAGAGAATATATATATTTTTTGTTGGTCTTGAATCCTCAATTTTATTGGAGTCGAATTACTGTTGGTCTAATAAAAGGTAGACATTTTCTATTACAGATTTTTTCTATTCACAAGATTCGAACCTGAGACTTTACTTAAGGGGAACAAGTGTCAAACTGCTTGAACCCAACCTATATTGGTAAAGCGAGAATATATATGGAGAAAAGAATTATTAGGTGCTTGGCTTGTACAAGAAGGTTGATTTCTAGAAAGCGACCAACCCCTCCTTTTCTTTCATTGTTGCTCTTTCATGGTTAATAGTATATAGTGCAGAATTTGATGCTTCAACTTTTCTTTCTTCTCTTTTTTTGGGTTGCTTTTGTTTTACCATGGCACCCTTAGGCCTTAGCCACCCAACTCTTTACTTTCACTAACTTTCATGAAAAGGGGCCCTATATTCTCTCTCTCATCTTTTGATTTTAGTTCATGTAAGAACCCTTTCGTGCATTTGGATATCTTGTAAGTTGTAAAGATTACGTTACAGGCAAGTCGTGTTATCTCAATTCATTAATAGATTACTTAGGTTAGATTTTTCATGTGAATTAGGGTCTTTTCTTTTCGTGGGTAAATTGAGGTTAGTAAAAGAGTGAAGTAGGCTAAAGTAGGTTAAGCAGGTAAGTTGAAGTAGGTTGAATTTTTTTTATGTGATAAATTGAACTTAGTTAAAATAGTAAAAATAGGTTAAAGTAGGTTGAAATGGGTTGAAATAGGTTGAAGTGAGTTGAGGTTGGTATATTAAAATTGACCCACGAAAAGAACAGGCCCTTAGTGAATTAAATTAGGTTAGATTGGTCTAATTCTATATAACTACAGATTACCAGGCAGTTGCCATATTGATTATATTTTGCATGTAGGTTAATTATATTAGTATAATAGATGAGTTCCCAAGCAATCGAATAGTTCAATAGATAGTTATGGGCCAATCCAACTGAACGCATCAGAAACTCTTGAGGGACTTACACATTATCGACCTTAAAAAACCCAGCTTACAATGGCCTCCGACCTAATGTAATGCATACCCACCCATTTTCCACCCATGATATATGATTCCAAGCTTATGTAACTGGCCATGAGGGTTATATTTCGATCAGAAAGCAATTGATAAAGTAGGTTTAGATTCAGCTCGTACATGCTTAGCTCTTTATTCTTTGTTCATTCAACGAGACTAGCAATGAAATGTAATTTAAATTAATAAATGAACCTTAGATCTGTTTTAATTAATTAGTCCTCATTGATAATTGGTGGTGTTATATACACTGTTCAGAAATCATCTCAACCAAAAGTTTAAACTAATTATAGTTGAAGGTCTAGAAATAGATTTATACTCTAACACGCCCCCCACAGGCTCCCACGAATGATGGAACGTGACTGCTACAAAGGCTCCCAATACCTTGTGCAATAAATTAATATGATGCTGTTGAGATTCGAACTCAAGATCTCTCAATCAGAAAGACTCTGGTACAACCAAAAGCTTAGTTTAATGATTGAAGCTAGGCCCAGAAATAAGTTTATACTCTAACATACAGATATTGATAAACATATGCATTAGGGAGCTCCTTCAACAATACTTTGTTATATATATATCCTTTCATTATAATTATAAAAGAACAAAGAAAGAAAGATTGGAATGGTAGTTAAAAGTATTGTGCAGATCAGAAAAAGAAACAAGGCAGACTTTTTATTTGGCTTGAATTAGAAGTTTCATTTGCATAATATGTTTTCTTGAATTCCCTTGCATGTATTGTGTTTCTTTCCCCAGAAAGAAGAAGAAAGGAGGGGTCATATATAGTTGACTGTATATAATAATAAGGGGGCTTTAAAACCACTTTGATATGCAAAATTCAACACCATCAACATGAAGCTTCTTGCATGGTAATTTTCTTCTTTTGCTGATTGATAAATTAATGGTCCCAAATTAAAAGGGTACAATCCCTGATGCAGAATGTTCACTATTAGCTAATATATGGACCATTTAGGAAATTCATCAGCATGTATTCCTTGAAGATTTTTATGGAAATTCAACTATCCGGAATAAAATAGCATGGACCAAGGGCGTGTTCGGCAACAGTGTTTTGTGTAGCATTTGACATTTTAACGAAGTCAATACACTCTTTAGGTAATTTTTAGTGCTCGGTAATATAGTGTTTTGCCTAGCATTTCAAGTAGTGTTTAGCGTTTTAAACAACGTTTCTGAAAAACTAATAGTATTAACGTTTTGCATTTAAAAGTAGCGTTTCATATTTTTTTGCCAAAAAATATCCTTTGGAAATTTTATCTCTGGAAATTACTTATATCCTTTTACATCAATTTACATTAATCAACTGACCCAACAGCTAAATTTACCGAACACATTTATTTCAACTACTCATCCAAACAGCCATCCACTAACGGCTAAATTAGAAATGTTATCCGCTACCTAAACAGCTATACGCTACTTAAACTGCTATCTGCTACTTGAACCGCTAATTTTGCCGAACAGGGCCCAAGTATATGTCAATATTGTACTATTTCGCTCGACATTGGTTGGTATATATATTAATATTGTATCATTTAGGGTCTGTTCTTTTCGTTGAAAAATATGGTATGGTAAATGGGTAAAGTTGGTTGAGACTAGTAGAAGTAGGTTAAAGTAGAGAGTTTTTTTTTGTTGACATGGGTTGAAGTAGGTTAATTTTTTTTTTTTTATATGATAGATAGAAGTTGGTTAAATAACGGAAAGTGGGTTGAAGTGGATTGAAGGTGGTTGAAGTGAGTATTTTTTTATTGAAGTTGGTGAAGCAGGTTGAAGTGAGTTGAAGTTGATTGAAATTGGTTGAGGTTGATAAATTGAAACTTACCAACGAAAGGAACAGGGCCTTAATACCGCCCATCACAACTAGTACCAATGTGTATTACGTGTTATTTTCCAACATCAGCTATAAGATAAGTACATTTTTAATAAATTTATAACTTGCTTTTTAATTTTTAAATTTTAGTCAGTAAAAATTCTCATAACTTTATAGAGACTATGTATACATGCTAGAATTACTCATTTCCATTTTCAAATAAATGAAATTTTATTTTTTATTTCTATAAATAATGGACAAAAAAATTCCCCTCAAGCTTTTAAAGAAGAATCTCCTTACCTTCCTTCCCACTTCACTAAAGTCATTAGTAGCAGAAGAAGATTCCCCACCCCTCCTTTATCATTCTTTTGGGTTGGTTTTTTTTTTTTCAGTTTTCTTTTTTCCCCCCTAAATTTATGCCTTTTTGTGACCTTAATTTACAGTCCCAGAATTTTAGAAGTGAGATATTCCTTCCTTGCACCAAATAAAATATTTTATTCTTGCTTTTTAATTTCTTTAGTGGATGAATGCCTCAAAGTAGATTATATATTCTCTCAATTGTTGGGCAATTATGCAACTTTTGAAACCAAAAAAGAAAGTTATTGAATGGTTGACAGATACTTGGCAGCAGCCACCATTTCCAATTTTGCCTGAAAGTGAAATTCTATATTGTACTTGGTTCCTCATACTGTCTCTGTACCACTTCTATACGTATGGTCCTCTTCGTTTCGTTGGAAAATATGAGTTGGTAAATTGACAAAATTAGTAGAAGTGGGTTAAAATAGATTGAAATTAAATGAGTTAAAATTGGTTAAAGTGGGTTGAATTATTTATTTTTTTTTAATATATAATGGGTAGAAGTTGGTTAAAATAATGGCAAGTGGGTTGAAGTTGGTTGAAATAGGCATTTTTTTCGTTGAAATTGGTGAAGTTGGATGAAGTTAGTTGAGGTTCACAAATTGTGATTTACGAACGAAAAGAACAAGCCCACAATGATGCTTTTTATTTACCAGTTTTTTACACAAAGTATATTTCATAAGACTATTCTTTTGTTTTTGCCTGTCAATTATCTATTTGCTTCTTAAGGTGCATACCTCTTTTGTTGTTCATTATAATTAATGTTATTTATAATAATTACATCATGTGTTTGTTACATTTGTTTATCAAACGATTTTTCAATTCCTAAAATACTTTTTCAAAACTTTTTATGTCGATCTATTGGAATCGGTCTCTCTATGGGCAATCATGTCTGAAGAGATAAAATTGCCTATATCTTAGATCTCCCTAAACCTTGTAAAAGTAGGACCCACAAGAGAAGTTGTTGTCATTGTTTTTACTGCCAATTACACATTTTTCTGGAAAAAGGATGTATTGATTGTAGTCAAGGTAGGGAAACAGATTTGGAGTAGCATTTAATATTTTAATTAAAGAAAAATATAATTTACCACCGAGCAACCTTTTTAAAAAAAAAATCCATTTGAGAGTAATGTAATGATAGAATACCTAGTTTTCATTAAGAAGATTGAGATTTAATTGTGTGTTACATCCTTTAATTTTATGTCAATTTGGATTGATATATTCTTCTATAGTTCTATGTCAAACATGTAGTGATGTCAAACAAAGCTGTAAATTAGTACTGCAACTTATGGGAACAAGTGGGAAGTTTAGTAGTCGAAGCTGCGTGTGGCAGGTTGGCTACACACAACACTTTTCACCTCCTCCCGCCCCCCATCCTAGTTCGAGCCTGGGGACACAACTGTGGCTTTGTGCCTTGCGAGTTGTCTGTGGGCGGTTGGTGGTCCTGGACCTTGGTCTGGGCATTGACATCCCCTTACCCATGGTCCATTCAAGGCCCGCTAGGTACCCCTAAGATAGGGGCCTAATGGGTTGTTGCCGACTTACCAAAGAAAAAAAAAGTGGGAAGTTTAGTATCTATATAGTTGAGGCAATTCTTTTTATCTAATTTCCCATCTCATTTCACTCACTTTGAAATATTGAAAAATAATAAAGTTAAAAATTAAAACATGAATAAATGCAATTGAATAAAATTAAATAATATCTATATATTATTTCAACAAACAAAATTAAAATTTTAGAAAATATGAAAATTGAATAAGTATAAACATCAATATTTTTTTTTAATGTTCATAGAAGGTAGAAAGACCTCATGATACAAATATGTGAAAAAGAAAACACATATATACTGTTTCTTGGTCCTTGATCCTCTATTAATTAAAATTGAACTGCTCTCCATTATTAATTACAATGAGTAATGCTGTTCAAATGTAGATTTTTAATTATTTATAAAGTTTAAATCCGAGACTTTATCTAGAAAGAATAATCATGCATGGAGCTACTTAACCAACATATATACGTAAGTACACCTACATACAAAGTGGTATCCAACTATATATCCAAGTAATGTGATAAATATTAATTACAAAATGCAACATATATAAAAGTTTGCCTTTGATTTGATGTATAAAGGGTGATTAAATTTTCAAACATAGGAAGAAGTACTATATGTTCTTTTGAGATCCTTTGAAGTCTTTCTTTTGTCCTCTTCAAGATTAATTATTAATGGAATAATTAATCGTTGTAGAATCGTATAATTCATCCTTCACACCAACACAGACTTATTCAAGTGATTTTACACTTGTTTCCCTTAAACAATGTCTCAGATTCGAGTCTTATGAATGAAGAAAATTTGTGAATTCTATTCCTTATTAGACCGAACAGCGGCTCGACTGGAGAATCCAATATTTAAAAAATATAATTCATCCTCCATTAATTAAAGAATAAAACAATACTAAAAGGGGAAAAAAAGGAGAATACTTTGGGCTAATGAGTACTTAGCCGTATACGTGTCTGACATCTGCCCCTCACATTGTTTTACCAAATTCCTTATGTTGGTACTTTGGAATTTCACATTTATGATCTGTAAATCACAGCCATCGAATCCAATCCCAGCTTTTGTTTTCAAAAGAATATTAAAAAAAATTACTTTGTGTGGGACCCAATTATAAGCTTAAGTAACACAAATATTTTCTTTTGTTTATTATCCATAAAATAGATAAATAAATAAACTAGTTGAGAAATTAAAAAAAAAGGTTAGAAAAAGGCTTGTTCTGGATGGGTTTTTATTCCCATCATTTTTTTGGGCTTTTATTTTTTTCCTCTTAAGGGATGAAAGCTTAATCGAAAAATTAGACACCCTAATTTGATTTTTTTTTTAATATCCGTGCATGAGGACCACACGGCTAAAGTGAAAGATATGATAAAATGTTAGGTGTCACTTTCGCGCTATAAAAAAAAGAGCAGTCCGGTACACAAGCATCTCACATTCACGCACTGTCCGGGGAAAGGCCTCACCCCAAGGGGTCTATTGTAGGCTGCCTAATATGACTTTATCAATGGCTGATTCCAACGTTTAAACCAGTGACCTTTTGGTCACACGGAGACAACCTTACCGTTGCTCTAAGGCTTCTTTCTGTGTCACTTTCGTGCTATCTATAGAATAAATAGATTTTGTAAGTAAATTAATTTTATCCCACTTTTGTCGTTCTATCGCCACCGGCAAAACTTAACTATATATTTCCATATCCATAAGGTTTAATATTAATTTTTTTTGACACATTTTAGCTTTTGATCGTGAATCTAATAACTTATGTATGTTTGTCTCATCCTCTTTAGTATTTGAAATTCAATTACGTATGTTAAAATGAAAAGCTACACTTCATAGTTATACAACTTAATTTATTTATTTTTTTATAAAAACTCATTAGATGAGTGCAAGTACTTTGTTTTTCTTACAAACTAAAACTTAAGTTTTATAAAAGCCCACTTACATTAGTCAAAAGCAACAAAATTGATTTTATATGTAACCCCTTTCATGGGGCCCCATGCCTCGTGATCGTATGTGTATATCTGGCACCTCTGCACAGTAAGTATGTGCATTATACTGTCTTTTTTTTTTTTAACATACACGGACATGAGATCGAATCCAAGTCTCCTATGAATTAAAAGGAGTTGTAGTTCATTTTTTCTAAAAAGAAGATAGAAAATTTAAAGAAAGAAAATAAAGTGGTAATTGTTTCTCCTGAAATTAAAAAGGGGTATTTTTGTTTTCATATTAAGAGGAAAAGAAGATAAGAAAAGCTGAGCAGGAAAGAAAAACATTTTTGTAAAATGAGTATATTCAGCCCCCACAAGCTAATACCAGAAAAATCAGTGTAATAACTACGCCACAAAAACAAAAAAATAAAATGAATACACAAAGGAAAAAGGAGAGCAAATGAGAGAAAAGGCAACATGAGGGAAGAGATGAAGGGGAATCCTCTTTTGACACAAGAGTGATTTTTGAAAATTCGTAGAGCTAGTAGCTAAAGAAAGAAGGAATCTCCCAACAACAACAACAACACCTCCTAGTGTAGATTACGCTTTCGCGGAGTCTGAAAAGATCCAGCTGTAGGCAACCTTACCCCTACCGGCATTCCTACCCGTAGAGAGGCTGATTCCAAGAAACCCACAAAAAGGATTTTGTGAAAAATATTTAATAAAGGAAAGATTTTGTGAAAACATTAAAAGGGAAAACAAATGACACATATCCAGAAAAGACCAAGATAAAATGAAAGGCAAGTAGCTGGAGTCATGTAGCATAAGAACAATCTATCAGAGGAAGGTGACATACCTTAGCAGTCCGAGGTAAGCAAACGATGACTCATCCTAGAAGGAAATACTACCTGCATACAAACACGACATGCGAAAAGAAGGAATCTACCAAAGTTTGTTAAAAAAAATAATTAAAAAAAACTACAAAGGCTCCCAAGCACATGAGTCATTACCCCTTCTCTACATCCCCCCCCCCCCCAAATAAAAGCGGTAAGTTGGACATTAATTATCACACCATAGTTGAAATACTGTCCTAAAACTTAACAAGCATTTATAGACGATTTTATGTGTATGATCCATCAATATCCCCGAGAATTACAAAATTTAGGTAAACTGTAAACTGAACATCAATTATCACACTAGCTAGAGTTAAAGTACTGTCCTAATTAGACTCAATAAGCACTTATAAGGGTTCTTAAATATCGTCCACCAACAAAATTTTCATAGTAACAGTGATAATCAAATGCGTATCTCTCATTGGGACGGTACTTGTTTACTTACCTATTTTGCTAGCTAGGTCCTGTTACTTTGCTGTCCCTTGTCTTGATTCTGTTATTTCTTACCCTTTAATTTTTTTGGGAAGGAACCTTTGCTCTTTGCAAGAAGTTAACATATCCCCCTCTTGTTTCCCTTCTTATTCTTTCACCTCCGCTTTTTCTTTTGCTCTGTCTCTCTCTCTCTCAGTCTCTCTAAAATTCCACTTTATTCTCCCTCAAACACAACCCTAAAAAGCAGATGATCCTCCTTGTGTTCACAACACAACACTCACACCCTTTTTCCCTCTCTTTCTTTCTCTCTCTAACCTCAAAAGGAGAAGGCTGTTCACCTTCCCTATTCCTATAAGAACACCACCACTTGGGACAATAAAGGGTTATTATTGGAACCCAAAAGATAAAACCAAAAAAAAAAAACCTCCCAACTTCAATATACCAAGGATTAGGAACATCAAGAAGGATTGCAATCTTCTTACCATTTTGTCATAATCACCATCATCATCATCAGAAGTGAAATGATGGCATCCCCATCAGAACTAAGTTTGGAATGCAAACCTCAAAGCTACTCAATGCTGCTTAAATCTTTCGCCGATCACAAAAACTTGTCGTCAGTTGACCTCCAGGCAACCCAAAGGCTCGAAGAGTACATTCATCGACTTGAGGAAGAACGCGTCAAGATCGATGCTTTTAAGCGAGAGCTTCCGCTCTGCATGCAGCTCCTCACCAATGGTACCATTACTAACCTTTTTCTCCTCTTGTCTCTTTTCTCACTTGCATGGTTGTCAAGGCTGCATTGAGCAACTGTTCAAGTTCTTTTCTTTTTGACAAAGTATCCACATATATAGACTAAAAGAGCTTAAACCAATTCAAGGAGATAAGTATAACAATCTTAAAGGAGCTAGATTATATTCATTGGCTCTTTGGAGTCTGTGACTACTTTCAATCTTCTCTTCTTTTCCTATGATTTACAAATGAGATAAGTATAACAGGGCTCTTTATGCATGCAACTTTTGTTTTAAGCTTTTAGCATTAGCTGAAAATCCGGCAACATGCTCCAAAGAAAAACAGTGCAAAAATGTAACATTCATTCTGTTATTCAGACTGTATGCTGCACTTGATTATTCATTGAAAATTTTGCATTGTTTTTGGCATAAAATAAAGACTCAAGTGTCAACATAGGTTCTTCAAGTGATAAGCACTCTGAGACAGTAATATAGATCACATATAGTTTTGTTTCCTTTGAGTTCTAAGTGCAAACTAAATCAAAACATTATAAAATTCAATGAAGCTTTAAGAATCTCATATGGTTTTCTTCTTTTCCTGGGGTTGATGACTTACCAGCCATGGAGGCGTCCAGGCAGCAGTTACAGTCCTGCAGAGAGAGTCAAGGGACACGGCCAGTTCTTGAAGAATTCATACCCCTCAAAAACTCAAACGCGGAAGGATTATCAGAACAAAAGCCAGCACCTGTTTCTGACAAAGCAAATTGGATGACATCTGCACAACTATGGAGCCAAGCAGGTGATGCAACGAAGCAACAGCAGCAGTCGTCATCGCCTAAAACCGAGGCTGATCACATCGGCTTCAATGTCAGCCCTAAACTCGGTTTAGACACTAAACAGAGGAATGGAGGAGCCTTTCTTCCTTTTACAAAAGAAAGAAGCTCTGCTGGTCCCAATAATTCAACCATGAGGACAATCCCAGAATTGTCTCTGGCATCTAATGATAGAGAAAGGGAGGAGAAACAGTGTGGTGAGAGCGAGAATAGGATGAATGCATCAAGAAACGAAATTTCTGGCAAAGGTGGAAGTGAGGTGGTTGGGAAAGCAGCAGAGAGTCAAGCAACCACCACAACCACCACCACCACTACTACTCAGACTCATAGGAAGGCAAGGCGGTGTTGGTCACCGGACTTGCACCGGCGATTTGTCAGTGCTCTTCAGATGCTCGGTGGTTCACAAGGTAAATTTATTGAACGTAACTTTTGGGTTTAACTAGGTAATCATTACATACAACCTAGAGACTTCCTACAAAAATAATTCAAGCAATGATTTGTTCATCATCATTAATCATTATGTTACAAGTGAACTGCCCCTTTTCTTTTTAAAATGAAGTTGGCTGACTGTTTGCCGCTGGCCTATGGAAACAGTGGCCACCCCTAAACAAATCAGGGAGTTGATGAAGGTTGATGGCTTGACTAATGATGAAGTGAAAAGCCACCTCCAGGTATCTCTCTCTCTCTGTCTCTCTCTCTCTCTCTCTCTCAGATATCAATTCTGAACATGCAATCATTCACATATCACATTGGCAAAGCAGTTGTACCATACGAATTACAACCGTAGTGCTATATCCTATTTTTGTCTCTATCCTTTGGACTAGTGGGGTTTTTACTACCCTTTTTGGTTTTTCTCAAACTAACTTGCTGCAATAATTTGCTACCATGCAGAAATACAGACTTCACACAAGAAGACCCAGTCCAAGCCCACAAGCAGCGGGAGCCCCGGCACCCCAGCTCGTGGTCCTAGGAGGGATATGGGTCCCACCCGAATACGCCACTGCGGCTGCCGCTGCCGCTGCCCATGGCGGTGCACCTGCGGCCATCTACAGTGCCCACCCCAGCTCCCAAGTCTCGCCACACTACTGCTCACCACCAGTCGTGCCGGCACAAGAGTTCTATGCACCACCACCTCTGCCGCCATCTCCACAGGCCGATCCTCATCTTAAGCTCCACCACCCGGCGCTCCACCATCCCGGCCACCAGCAGCAACAGCTTCACGTCTACAAGACATCTTCACACACACAAACTCATAGCTCACCTGAATCAGATGCCCGAGGAGCAGGTGACCGGTCAGAGAGCATAGAAGATGGCAAGTCAGAGAGCAGCAGCTGGAAGGGCGAAAGCGGGGGGGAGAATAATGGAGAAAGAAGGGGGCTGGCTGCATTGAGAGATGACGGCGAGAGTAATGGAAGTGAGATTACCCTCAAGTTCTAGGTAGCTAGCTAGCAAAGGTTACTGGTGCAGGATTAGGGTTAGTATTAGGGTTAGGGTTTCTAACTTTTGTCTAAATTCTTGTTATGTGAAATATGTGCAGAGAGCGGTCATGGAAGGATAAAGAGGAGGGGCATAAAAGAGAAAGTGAATGTTTGTTTTGTTACTAGTATTATTCCTTTGGCTGATGTCCTTATTCAGTGATAAAATTCAACATTAGATTTACATTCAGGTTCTTGCCTTTTAATAATGCTATCGACATATTTGCCCTCACAATATGTTAAAAAGGACAAGGCAAGAGGTCTCAACTGTGTGAATTAGATTAGACCTGGCAAATGGGTCATTCGGTTTGGGTATGGATCGGGTTAATTTTAGATCAGGTCATGTTTTGGGTTAAGTGACATTTTGGGTCAGTTCGATTTGGGTCGGGTGAACTTCGGTTCATGTCGACTTCCAGTCAACCAATTTTTGATCCAATACGTTTGTCATATAAAAATAAACAACTTTGTAGAAAATCTAAGGTCGAGTATGATTCGGTTGGGGTCAATTCAGGTTTCGGATCTACTTTCGAGTGAACCTATTTCGGATATCAGGGAATATGGGTCGAGGTCGTTCAGTTCGAATTTCGGATTTCGGGTCAGTTTTACCATATCTAAACTAGGTCCAGTCTCAAGAGTAGGAAAATAATGAAGAAAGCTGACATGACTTCAGTTCATGAAATTGATGCCATAATATTGGATTAAAAAAAAGCTAACAGATGATTTTTCATGCTTTTGAGGCTGGAAAGTTGAATTCATATGGAGAGAAGGAAAGTCAAGTCTTGAAGGATATAAGAATAATATAATTATAGTACAGCCTAAACATTGCTTGAAAGCATAATTTGTACATATTATTACATGCTCCTTTCTTTCAGTTTTTCCCCCTCAAATGCCTAGTGAAATTCACTTTGCTCCATGTATTCACTTTCCTCCAAGCACATGAACTTAAGTATTGCAGGTTTTCCGAACTAGTGAACTAGGGATTAACCTATTAATCACTCCTTGAAGGCATTGGAGAAGGAACTTTACAGAAGCACAGGCACGGGCGCACAACCGCACACACATATGTATATATTGGACTCGAATGAGCATCCCCTGAGTCAATTTTTTCTTGTTCGAAAGATCTCCTTCAAAGACCTTGCGATCCCCTTAAAGCACTAGTTGTAGCAGGAAGAGAAACTTGTTATTGATGATTGAGTAGCAGCAGGATAACCACTAAAGCTCACTGTAATAAGCATGAATTCAAAATGTAGCCGAACCGCGACGAAACGGCTACATTTAAAAGGTTTTATAATTGACCAAACTGCGTTTTCATGCCGCGAAGTTATAGCAGGAAGAGAAATTTATTACTGATGATTAAGTAGTACGAAGAAAAACACGAAAGCTCACTGTAATAACTAATAAGTACACTTCGCTTTCACTGAACCTAGGATATGAATGGGGGCCTATAGATTAGCCTTCCTGAATCTTTTGCTAGAACCCAAAAACCCAACAGAGCTTCTTCGCGTTTCTATCCTGCCAAAACCAAAAGTTAATGTCCTAGAATATCAAATCCTATTATATCTCAGTTCAGCAAGGTGGACCTACCGTGCAAACTCATATCCTGTACACTAATCAGAGCCTCCAATTGTTGACCAGGAGGAAGCTCATGATTGGATGGTAACGCTGAACGCAAAGTCACTAATCTGCTCCATCTCTCTCTGAACTTTAGCACCGACCCAATGGGCCCATACAGTGTCAGGATATCAAGCCTCCAATTAGGCCTCACAAATAGGCTGCTAGGTTCGGGTTAATTTCGGATCAGATTTCGAAAAAGTTCACAAAGTACTAAGCTAAGGTTAAATAGATATGAATTATTTGACTTTGTCATGTCTTTGTCTAATTAGTTTGCCGAGAAAATGCAATCAATAGTCATCAAATAAAATGAGTCATACCCTTTATCATGCTAAAGGGCCGCTCGGCACACAAGCATCCCGTGTTCATGCAAGGTCCAGGGAAGAACCCCACTTCAAGGGGTAAATTGTATGTAATCTAACCTGATTTTGTTAGTGGCTGATTCAAAGACTCAAACCCGTGATTTTTTGGTCACACAGAGACGACCTTACCATTACTCCAAGACTTCCCTTCATACCCTTTATCATGCTAACTGAAGCTAAAATATACATAACCAACATAGTACATGTCAGTTTTCCCATGACTACCTCCAACACAGCAGTTCCACAGTCCTACCCAAACACCTAGAGAAAGAGAGTCATTGGGTTAAGAGAAGAAAAAGAGAAAGGTTAAAGAGAGAAAGGCAAAAAGGAAAAGCAAAAGACAAAAGTTAAGGGGGGGGGGGGGAAGGAAAATCTAAATATCTTCGGTGCCAAAGATGGAAATGATGCCGCATGATGCATTGTTTACTTGTGTTAATCAGACGCTTAGCGCAACTTTCGATGAGTCCTTCATCTTGCATGTTCCAAACAACTTTTGCTGCAGCTTGGGCCGCCCCTTCCAAACTAGCAGCGACGGTCTACGTCTATATTTCACATAACCTTATTCATTAGGATACACGCTAAGCAGTTATAATAGATTTTTAACAATCCATTCACAATCACAGCACACAAATTCCAAATGGCATGACTAGCTAATACCATCACGGCCCTAGCCTTTACTACATGCCCAAGATTATTTACCCTTGTTGTTTGTTCTGCTAAATACTATTTTCCCAATAAGTGATACCCATGAGACTGATATTCGTCGGAGAATTCTCCTATATATGAAACCTTCAAGACCCAGTCCGATCATCGTCTTTTGTTTTTCTTTTTTTTTTTAAAAAGGGGAGGGGGTGCTTATAAAATAAGATAGAGATTATCTTTAACTACAAAGGCCATGCATTAAGAACTTAAAAGAGGCACTTAAGTTTTCCAACCCCAACTGTAAAGCCTAAGACGGATAAACATGAAGTTCTACCAATACAGGTCCCATGATTCTCCCAAGCTGTAGTTCTTAGCAGACTAGTACTGTAAGGACACAGTTCTTTACTTAGTTGCGATAATCTAATCTCATTTCGGGATTTGGATTTCTTAACATGCATATCCCAGGAAAACGAACATGGTTCCAGTGCGGTCCTGATCACCATGAGTTGTTAGTCCACACCTTGAGCAACCACAGAAGGATCTCCAAAAGAGTGGCTCTAAAGCAACAGAGAAAGCGATATTCCATCTTGAAATTTAGAACAGCACCTGTTTCAGCAACAATGCTGGACCTCTACTTTACCCTTACCTACATTATTTCCTGAGTTTCTGGCACATACCTTTTTTGGTAAATATTGAGCGCTACTTTTCACACCATATCGCTAGTCTCCGAAGAAAGCGCCATGTATCCAGTCGTCCAGGTTTCTGTTTTCCAACATATCCAAGAGAATTCACTGATAACATTTTACCAATATATACCAGATATTCCCCCAGCCTTGCTCCATTGACCTAATCCTGGGCTCCATTAGAGACTAGCGACTAAGATCTAAATCTTATCCATTTTCAAAGGCCGAAAGTCCCGCCTAGTTAGGGTATGAGGGGATCATATATAGCAATGTTACCTCCTAATAGCAAAGAGGCCAATTTTGTTACACCAAGATTAAAAACCATACATTGGAATACCGCATATTCCTTACGAAGGAAGTCGAGACCTGTAACCAAAACTTTTCCCTGGAGATCATATGCCACACACTAAGGTTGGGGTTTTGAACAGTCACCAAGAGTGCTCAGTATCCTGCAACCTGCATTTTGGAGCCAAATTATCTCAAGCCTAAATTTTCAATTGGTGCTGCAACTCGCAAATACCAGGTGAAATTCCTCTCTGAGTAATTCGATCTACTTACAGTAATGATTGCTTTGACGCCGCGTGGAGAAATGCCATTGACTGGGCTATGGCATCAACTATAGGGCTGCTTAGTGATTATTGATAACCATATGGGTAGGATAAATGTTTTAGAATTGCAGCACTGGAGCTTGCAATAATAAACCACGAAAAAAAATAACATAGAAGGCTTCGCTACCTATTAAGGGCAATATATGCACCAGGGATAAGGATCCGACAACAGGGATCAAAATAAGACCAATTATGGCAATCTTATCGCTGGGAGAAACAAATATACATAATACTAACCTTTTCAAATTATCAAAAACAAAAACTTCAAGACATCATTTAGTCGAATAGCCAAGTCACTAGACAATGAACAAAAAACAAACATGAAGTGACAAAACATTATCTGAGACCATTATAACGAAATCCAAGCCTTCTACACCACCAGTTTTGCATTTCCAAGGAACAAGAAAAACAATATGTTTCATACATTTAACTGAGGGCAAATAAAAGAGTCATATGAGCACTAATTAGATACAATATCAGATGCTAACCTAAAGTGAGAAACCTCCTATTTCCAACATTTGTATGGTATCATTCTCCAGGACGAAAGGACAAGATGACCTTTATCAAGAACCTGCAAGCAAGAAGGGATATACTGTAAGAACATATTTATGCTCCTGAACATACACGCGTGATTTTCTTACTACCAACTAGCATTCATGAACAAAAAGTTCCATATAGAAATAAACTATGGTACATTGCTAGTTTGAAAAAATGGATTTCACAACATCAAGCATAACATGAGGAGAGAGAAACCAGTAATCCAGTCAAAGCACTTTATGGGGCTACTAAGGTTAGAGGGTTAGTCAAGACTGGTCAAAACTGACAGATTATTTAGCGTTATGGAGGAAAATGCCTACTCTCTAAACAACTAAGCTACTAATACACCCATCTATAAAACAGGGTAAGAAAAAACCTATTAACTAAAGGGTTTGCGAGTGAGTGTGTGTGCACATGCGCGTGCATAACAGCAGGTAAGATGACCCATAGGGACATCATTGTAGGGTGGAGGGCCTTAGAGGGTGACAGGCGTGTGGAGGGACAAGACTCTTTCTCCCAAATAACCCTAGGGGAGATGGCAAACCAAATCCCACTAAAACAACCCTTCAGTAGTTACAACACAACAGCCTGTTATGTTAAAGTTCACCCCGTGTAACTTAATGTGCCCACGCCAAAGACACCCTCCCCCCCCCCCCCCCAAAAAAAAGCGAAAAACAAGAGAGCTAAAATTTCGATATGCATATATGAAATGGACAAGAGAATGGGTAAAACGCTAAACAGTAGCAGACCTCTAGTGAGGTTTTCAGACTTTCCCATTCGTGACATACACATCAGTTGTGCCAAGATCACCATCAGCATCAATCTCCATAGTTACTGAACTAACAAGATCCTGCATACAGAAAAAAAAAAAAAAATCATCACGTGGTTCACCTGGTCTGGGGAGGAGAAGCCTCAGGATCATCATAACGTTTCCACATTGCTTCTTTACTTGTATTGAATTATCAAGGTTTCTTTAAACTGTATAGGACCATCAAGATTAATTGCCTATCAAAAACAACTAATGCTCTTATTATCAGAAAAGCAGGACATTTAATTATGTCCACAAAGGCAAACTGGTAAGTTCCTCGACTCCTGTTCAACAGAGACACCAACATGGAGCACAAGTCCCTTATCCGTACCCATACAGACTTCTTCAGAGTTCAGATAAACCAGCTTCACAAGTTGACCAAGGAGATATCTATAAATCCATCCATATAATGCAAAGATGACCAGTGAATAGTATCAAGCTAATAAAAACCATACGTATTAACCAACGGAGAAGCAGGGTTAATCCCTACAACCTAATTGACAAATATTTTCAGCACCAACATACTAACAGAAACTTTTATGTGGTAGTTCATCATGTATTGACATTCAAAGTCCTAGATACATCTTAAAAATAAAAAGAAAAAAAAGAAGGAAAAGGCTAGCAGCCAGCAGGCCCAACATGACAAAACTGTAACTGTGGCAGAGCAATAACATTCAAAAGATATTGAAAAACTGACCTGGAGGTCCAGTTCAGAGGTTTTCAGCTTTTCACCATACTCCTTTACTTGTTGGAAACACTTATGTAACTGCAGGCAATCCATATTAATAGTGCTGAAGCCTTAATATAACTTGTAGCTAGTTTCTGAAATTGGGTCGTCATGACCAATGAGCCAAGTACCTTATTCAACTGCATTTGACGCTTAGAAGACAACTTTTTGGATGAGGTCAATGCATCTTCTAATTTCTACATCCACAATCAAACTAACAGGTGAATACATCCAAGAGTCTGTCAAATAACCAAAGAAAGCAACCAAAAAAAAACAGATTGCTAATGTTGCCAGTGATTACCATAGATTTTTTCTGCAAATCCACAATCAGTTGTTTCTTCTCTTCTAACCTCTGTTCCATGTCAGATTTCTGCAACATTAAGTTACAGACCAATCAGAAGCCTTGGTTAACACTTACCTTGAAGTAGAAATGGAATCAATGAGGGATAGTGCATGGATGAATTATAACTAGGAGTGTGCAAATATAGTTAAACTATAAACCGAATCAGACCAAACCAAAAATTTGCGGTTGGGTCCAGCTCATGGTGAGAAAGATTATGGTCTAGTCTAACATTTTTTTTTTCGGGTTTATGGTTTGGTCTTTATTTCCAAAAGAGTTAACTGGAATTTGTGAAATCCTTTAAAAAGTCATTGTCATCTACAATGAGTTTGTCAAATGGAGAGTTCTTCAAAGATAAAAGCATCATGTTTTCATATTTTTTCCATTTTACCACCAAGTTATTTTTCTTTTCCTTAGTGCCACTATGTTAATTCTTTTATACCCAAAATACCATTGGCAACCCAATAACCTACTATAGCAAGCCAAAACTTGTTTTATTTTAAAAAAAATTCACTGAATACCTCACTCAACTCTCTCTCCTCCCATGGTTCATCACCACTGCCATCCCCTCTACCAATCGCCAGCCCCCAATGCCCCACTTTCATGTTGATAAAGCTTATCTCAATACAGAGTTCTACCAAGACTACAACCAACCTTATAAAGAGTGGTTCCTTTCAGGTTTTCACAAAACCACTCAACTGCTATTCAAAACCATTTACTATGATCATTTGGATAAAATCAAAGAAATATTTTTTTATTGGCTAGATGATTATCATACGAAAAAAGGAACTTTTTATTCGAAATTACAATTTAAAAGTTTACGCCATAAAAGACAAGCAAAATTATGGCACAATTCCATTATAAAAGAGTCCCCTGTCTCAGTTCATCCCCGGTTATATATTATATCCATTCTTGCCTCTAAGGAAGAGACCATTATAGCCAATCCTTTAAAAAAAAAAAGAAAAAAAAAGAAACTGGGAGGTAGACAGGGAAAAAGATTCATAAGAAATTCAAAGACTTACGGAAGAAACCCATAAGATTATTTAAATAAAATAATTATTCTAACCAAATCTTACATACTATGGCTACTCGGCTATATTCAACAACAACCCATTAAACTAGCAAGCATTTGCCAGAATTTCCTGAACTCCATAAATCTCCCCAAAGCAATTCACCACCGTTATTTAATGCCTTAGTATACTACCTAATGAAATCCCTATCATTTCTACATGGAATATAAAAAGTATTAGTAATAAAGAAACCAAATTAATAGAGAAAATCTTCCACGCCCTTGAAAAGTCAGAAAAACCTTCATCATCGAAACAAATCCGCTGTACTAATAAGCCATCCTGTAGCACCTAGCCGAGAGTTCAGATTCAGAGTCCAGTGCCTCGGAAGAAGCATATTTTATTCAAGACACCGAAGATAATTTCAATGGCCTCCAAATCAACAAATTAGGCGGTAAGAACAAGTGTCAACCATATTATTCTACGCCTACCCCTCTGAACATTCAATTCGAAACCACAAAACCATTGGTTCAATCCAGGTTTGATGAATATACCATTGATGAGGGGAACATAGATGAAAGTTTGAATATGAAATTGTCAAATACTCTTCAAGAAATGGGTATTTGTGCAACTTCATATATTGCAAAAGGAACTTTTGTTGAAAACGTTGCAAAACTCGCTTCTTATATCGAGATAGAATGAGCATATTCTTACGATCTTACCGGCCAAGATAGAATGAGGATCTTACATCATCGACTTCAGGGCTCACTAGAAAGTATCCAAATCCCACCGACCTTCGAGGTACAGCCAAAGTCACTTACAAATTCATTGCAGCAGACTTATTTATTTACATCATAATCATATATCTCATAGGAAATACAGAAGAATTGACCTCAATCTTATCTATTAATTATTCAAAATCTTAGATTTCTCACATGTATATAGATACTCTCCTTACCTATGTCCTCCAAAGGAAAGATGCCAATGAAAGTTATTATAAAGAAAACTTCATTTCTAGGCCACTGCCTACCTTGTTTTCCCAATAAAATAAGGCAAAAGCTGAAGGAGCAGTGTGACTCACAAAAAATTTAATAGACTGATCTGACTTATGGTCAATTCTTTAGTTTTGTTAAAAAGTAAGGATTATCCTTTTGTACTGAATTAAGAATTCAAAGAAAATATCAATCTGAAAAGGAAAATGTTCAGGAATGAACTTGGCTCATTTTGCAAACATTTTGGTCACCAAAACTAGAAACTCCTTCAACCAAAAAGAAAAGGCTCATAAAAAATCTTCTAAAAAATATCCCAAGAATAAAAAATATGAGCACAAAGATACATACTACCAAAACCCAACAAGAGCTCCATAAGAAAATTTTCCCAAAACCTCAAAAGAATCCTAAAAAGAACCCATCACAAAAAAAAGCCATTGTCTGCGACAAATGTCGTCAAGTAGGGCGCAAGACCGACAAATACCCATGAAAAAGAAAATTATGCAACTTAGATATAAGAAACTTCACAAAGCAATGTTTTTTCTTCTAGTCAATAGCGATTCCGATTCCAAAAATGTCCTCTTTGAAATTCAAACATATGATTCCAACCCCTTTAACTCCTCATATGAAGAAGTCACTTTTATGCCCCAATAACTGCAAGGTGATCACTAAAAGTCAATCTCAAGAGGAACTCCTATTTTAGATAATACAAAAGATCGAGAGACCTCAAATTAAAGCTCAATATCTCAAAAAACTCAAAACTTTGTGGTAAAAAGGCAAAATTGTTGACCTTTAAATCAAACCCTTTAGCCTTAAGCAAGTAATAGAAATTTACGAAGGACATTGATCCTATAGCTTTAAATCTGTAATAATCAAAGAGTTAAATCATGAGGTCAATCAATTCAAAACTGAAGTAAAAAGTCTAAAAGAGCGGACTAAGACCCAAAGCCTCCATATCGAAGCTCATTCTATCCTTATTTCCCAACTCCGTGAACTCGAAAGCAGAGTTTCCTCTCCTGAATCTTCTAGACCTTCGAAGCAATCTACATCCTCTTCATCTAAATTAACCCAGATGAACAGGAAAGTCAAGATAATTTACCATTCAAAAATGGTATTCTAGCTATGCGCAAGTTGAGCAGAGCTCTAACTTGGAGGACCCAGCCTACGTATGTGGCAAAATACGGGGATGACCTGTGGCTAGGGTTGAAAGGCCAACCAATGTCGGACATAGCTGGTTTTCCGCGAGATCTATTTCAGTAGAGCGCCTGATGTCGATCGGCCAAGGTAGGGCACTCAATGCGCCAGGGTAGCCCCATTTCGCGTTACCAACCCTAGGGAAACTACGGAAAACTGCAGGAAACTTCAGGCTGTAATCGTCTGTACAGACAGACTTTCTGGGTGCACTGATCAAAGAGGAATTATATTTAAGTCAGTCAATTTCCCATCATTTCCACTTAATTCGTATTGGATACCGATTTTACTAATAGACCAAGGGGCTCAACGCTTTCATTTTGAGGATAAGTTTCTACATCCCACTCTGAAAGTTTTTGCTACCATTATAGTGGAAGATTCCAAACTGATTACACTACTAGATAGGGGTGCTGATATGAATTGCATCCAAGAGGGGTAGATTCCTTCTAAATACTTTGAAAAGAACAAAGAAAGAATGACCAGTCCTATTTGTTCCACAATTGAAATTAATTATAAACTTTCAAATACCTACATTTGTAATAATGAATATTGTTCCAAGAATGTCATTATCTTTGTCAAAAATCTTCAGCAACAAGCTTCCTTGCCCAAATATATCCTTTTACTATTGATACTAAAGGGGTTTATTCAAATATCTTGGAAAGGAAATCAAATTTGAATTTGCTTTTCGAATGAAAAATAAAGATATTTCAATTCTTCAAAAGACCCTCTATTTCTAGGGCCATCTCTCCTAAAACAAAGCAAATAGATTTTCTTTGACGAATATTGCCCAGGAAAGTGTCGAAGATCAATTTGCTACCCCTATTATTCAACAAAAAATTAAGAAAATTAGAAAATTATTTGAAGATTATGTTTGTGTTGATATTGCAGGTGTTTTTTGAGATAGAAAGCAATTGCAAAATTACCATATGAAAAAGATTTTGATGAAAGGAATATTCCAACAAAGGCTCATCCTATTAAAATGAATAAGAAACTTCTAAGATTTTGGAAAAAAGGAAATTCGGTACGCATTAGACAAAAAGCTCATTAGGTCTCCCAAATCTCCTTGGAGTTGTGCAGTTGATGTCTACAATCAAGCTGAAAAAGAATTTTATGTCCCTAGATCAGTCATCAATTACAAACCACTCAACAAAGATCTTCCATGGATAAGATATCTACTTCCAACAAAAAAGGATTTATTAGGAAGATTGCATAAGGCAAAAATATTTTCAAAGTTTTATATGAAATCCGACTTTCAGCAAATTCAAAAGGGTAAGAAGGATAGATACAGAACTGCATGTACGGTTCTATTTGGGCATTACGAATGGAACGTAATACCCTTTGGACTCAAAAATGCTCCTTCTAAATTTTAGCATATTGTGAATGACATACTCGATTACTATTCTGAATTTTCAATAATGTATATTGATGATGTTCTTATTTATTCAAAGAATCTAGATCAACATTTTAAACATGTAGATATCTTTTCAAACGTTATTAAAGAAATGTTTTGGCGGTTGTTTCAACTTTACAAATGAAATTATTTCAAACTAAAAGTCGATATCTACACCCTAATATTTTTAATAGTACCATCTGCTTACCTGACGATCTATTGCATTTGAATTATATTCCCATATGAAATCAAAGAAAAAAAAAAAACATATTGCAAAGATTTCTTAGTTGTCTCAATTATGTTGCACATTTCTTTCCCGAACCTAAAGAAGTTTACAAACCTTTATTCCAAAGACTTAAAAAAAAATTACTCCAACCTGATTGCAAGAGCGTATTCAAGTATCTAAAATTATTAAGAGAAGTCTCTCCCATGTTTAGGTATACCGCATCCGCATACATCCATGATAGTAGAAACAAATGCATCACATGTACGTTTTGGAAGGATTCTTAAGTAAAGTCTTAATCAGAGTCCAAAACAACTAGTTAGGTTGCATAGGTTGCATGGTGGACTTTGCACTGCACTGGACCTCAGCTCAATTACTCATTTATTAAAAAGAAATTTTATCTATTGTCTTGTGCATTTCAGAATTCAAAATGATTTATATTACCAAAAAAAATTATTAAGAATTGAAAGTGCAAAAGAGGTTTTACAAAAAATGTTCAAAATCTTGTTTAAATACAATTTTTTACTAGATGGCAAGCAATACTTTCTATTTTCAATTTTGAAAATGAGTTTCTTAATAGAGAGAAGAATTTCCTTCCAGATTTCTCACTAGAGAGTTCCTCCAAAGAAAATAACCTCATTCACAGAAGGCTTCAAATCCAGATCTACGGAAACAGGTTCAGTCCTATGTTCCTTCAGTTGAAGAGTTTGAGATCAAACCTAACAAACCAATCCAAACACAAACTCACCCTCAATATAGCATCAAATTTCAAAATCAATACAATAGCCTCTCTGAATCTCCTCCATGACCATTCAATCAAACTGTCAAAGCAACACCTCAATCCTCTCAAACCAAAAATTTGTCATCCTCACAACCTCTAGTTCTATCCAAGCCTCAATCTCAACCCATTTATCATTCCACAATGAAAACTAAATTCATCACCTTTACCCGTTTTCATAAGCCTCAACCTATTCAAACTTTTAAACCTTGAACATCATCATTCTTATCCAACCAAGAAAGCCTTTTTATTGAAACCGACACGTCATAAACCTGAAAATTCTATAAACTCATTCTCCTTGACACTAACTCAGCTTGTATTCAGCATATCCAAGACAAAGAAGGAAAGGTTCTTCATTCAAAGTTCAGGATACTCAAGATTCAGTCGGCAAAGTCATGGAGAAAGCGCTTATGTCTACAAAAAGGTTCCCAATCAAGCTTCAACCAGCATGATTCAACTACGTTGATTACAAAATGGCATGGTTACAGAAGCTTTGACCATTGCTAGTTTATTTCATTCGATGAAGGAGTTGCTGATCAACTCAATTTACTTAAAGCTGCTTCTACAAGTGTTAGTCATATGTTGGATTCAAATCTGAATTATTCCTGCCAGTTGCATCTCAAGGATTTCAATTATTCCAAAAGCATACCGGATCATTCAAAGTTTTCAGTGAAAGAAAATTTCTTTCTCTGTTGCATCTGAAATTCCATGGATAAGTAGTTGGAATTTTAAGTATGACAGATTTCATCCAGAAGATGCAATCATCTCCATTCTCCAATAAGTTAGACTCAAATTTTGCCGAAAAATGCCACATCAATTAAGTTCAACGGCATTTCAAGATCAATATTGCTCAACCATCAACCCTAGTCAAGAAGGAAGAAAGCAATCCTCTAATTCATCCAAGGGTTCTAAAAAGGAAGTAACACTCGAGCGCTTCATAACATGGGAACAACCACTGATGATGAGGAAGCCTCCTCTTCCGAATCTCATTCAAATCCATTCAGGCCAATGTTTTAAGACCCCTATGAGCCATGGTCAAAGATCGCTCAATATACCTACACATAGGCACTCAAGGAGATAGTGGAAACATCCATGCAAGGTCACTCAAAGAATTAGTGAGTTGTGGAAAAATCCACACAAGATCACTCAAGGAATTGGCGAAGAAATCTACTCAAAAGGTCTTTACAAGGCAAGACTATTCGAGCACTACAACTTACTACAAGGGCAAAATTCATGCTCACATGTTATACTTCTGAAGATGCTATAATTTTAACATTTTACTAATCAAATGTTAGAAATAATTTCACCATATTGTTCAATTTACTTCCGGCCCTATTAATGGCTCCAGAGTTTGACACCTCTGTTTGCATTTTCTCTAGCATTCTTTTTCTCCCACTGAAAACTTCTTGTATAAGCTTTTTATTGTTCTTCGATATTAAATAAAAGCAAGTTTGTATACATTTTATTACTTTATTTACTGACCTTTTTTATCTATTTTATAACTTTATTTACTAATTTTTGTTTATTCCTATTAAAAAAATTATCTTTGTTGGAGGAGTAATAGACTAGCAGTACTAATACCAACACCACAACCACAACCACAACCAGTTAAGAGTAGTTGCCATGGTCATAAGCTATGATACCAGGACTCTCCAGTTCAGAGTAGTTGCCATGGTCATAAACTATGATACCCGGACTCTCCATTTTGCCCCGCTGCACCTGTGCCGTACACGACATTCCGCGGATAGAACATGGGCTACGTGTCGAACCCTTATCTAACCTCTAAAGCACCAGGGGTTAAAAAAAATAGTAATATATGGTTTTAATGGATCTTTAATGTTCAACTGTTTGACAAGTAGACATCCTTTTAAATATTGAAATATTCTTGGAAGATTAACTTGAAATTGCAACTTCCCTATGCAAAATAATGAGTCCTTACATCTGTGTCCAAATTTTAGATAGCGTCCCCATGCCCTAAAGTTGGAGCTTTGACGAGTAGGACACTTGGATCCGTACCCATGTCCGACACCCCATACCCAAGTCCATGTAACATAGGTCATAAGATCAAAGTTGAACACAAACCTCCTTCTGAAGCTCTTCTCGTCGTTTTATCAATGAATCCAGCTGCTCTTCCACCTGGACAAGGAAATAGAATATAATAGCAAAATTGTCATTCTAAAAAACTATTACTTGCAACGAAGTGTTTGACCCTAGTTGAACCTTACCTGGTGGTAATAATCACTTGATTCTGATGAAAGTTCTCTGCTATGTCGATCATAACTGCCAGAGCTATTTAACGTGGGGGAGAACACCACATTAGGAGAGACATAGGAAATGATTAATCCGCAACATTCTAGGCTAATTATTGGTAATTGCAGCATTTGGGGGACAACATAGAGAAATGGGCAACTTCACAACAGCAGATTCAGCCCCATATAGTGAGTAAAATCACCAACTGCTGCAAAATGGGTATAGAAGAATAGAGACCAGAACAAGGAAGATGTTAAATCCTATGCTTTTACTTCTGCTAATAAGCTTTCGGAGTTGGCACAAAACAGTGGCACGTTTCAAACCTCTCTCTCTTTTTCACCTTTTGATGAGGGCAAAACTCCACTGCCAATTCTTTTGGAAATCAATGCTATGCTTCCCCATTATATAATAACCGTAGTGCTTCCTGCACCCTCATTTTCATTTAGCACTTTCTTCCATGCTTAATCAAGAGAAAGGGGGGGGGGGGGAGAGGCATGCGAAACACACAAGGGTCTTCAAGAAATCCCGCAAAATAGGCCTTTGGAGAAGCTAGGAACCACATAGATATCCTTGTGCACCAGTTAAAAAGAACCATAGCTCGAAGCTTCATCCTAACTCACCTATCCCCCACCAAAAGAGAAAAGGCAAACACCCTTCAGGGAAAAGAAGGGAAGGGGGAAAAAAAGAAGAAAAGCAAAGAAAAACAAAAGAAAAGGGGACAGGAACGCAAATGCGATTTTGAAGGGGAAAAAAAATCTTGTGCGCTGCTCTTGCCTTTACCACCTAGAACAACAATAATTTAATCGTTCATGAAATTATCTCTCTTCCCTTCAGGAAAGAAATTCAGTTTTCAAATTCCCTCTACCAACTGACATATATTTGCAAACATAGTTTTTTTTCAAGCACAGTTACTAACATGTCTGTTCCACAATAAAAACTGACATAACCCAAAAGCTTCCTTAGAAGTTAACTAAAGTAGTTAAAGGAAGCAGCATCTACATAAATGTAAACACGAAACAAATGTCTCTATATGATGTCATATAACAGATCATCTACACGAAAGAATGGAGCCAGAGTTCTTGGCATTTACGGGGAAGGCCTTTTCCTTGGAAGCTCATTTGGAGTTCTCTGGCTCCTTTTAGAGTGTCCTTTTTTGTTTGGGAGGCTACCCATGACAGTATTTTGACGTTTGATAATTTACAAAAGAGGGGTAAGATCTTGGTGAATGGGTGCCCATTATGCAAGGCTACTGCAGAATCGGTGGCACACTTATTGCTTCATTGTCCGTTTGCAAGAGCTCTTTGGGATCTAGCTTTCAGTTGCCTGGGAGTTTCTTGGGTCATGTCCAAATCTATTTTGGAACATCTCTATGCATGGGAGGGCTCTTTTGGTAGAAAAGTGAAGGTGAAGATTGCAAGATTATTTCCTCATGCAATTTTTTGGAGCATTTGGCGTGAGAGGAATAGAAGAGTCTTTGAGGATGAGGAGATGCCACTTCAATGTTTTAAAGATTATTTTATCAAGGCACTCTATTTTTGGGACAAAGGGAACATTTGCAACTCTCCTCTAGATCTCTTGGATTTTGTGGATTTGATGCACTTGGGCTGTACATAGCTAATTGTACGATGCTATCTTTGCATCCATTCTTTTGTTAATATAATTTCTTTTTTCCTGATCAAAAAAAAAGAATGGAGCCAGAAACCAGAGTTCAGTAATGCAGCAGCACCAGAAAAAGAAAATAAGATCAGATCACTTTACCTGGTTTTTCTCTTTACGTATTGATCTTTGTTTTCCTCACCCCTTCTATCATGATCATCATCCCTGTCAAGTCGTCTATCTTGGGCAGTCTCAAAATCATCATCTCTTTCCCATTCTTGATCACGTGTCCTATCATAATCTTGCTCCCATTCTTCCTCGTCCCTGCCTTTATCTCGGTCTCTACCATGGACAAAATCTCTTGTCTGATCAGGATCATAAGTATGATCATACCTCCTTTCCCTTTCTCCTCCACGCTCTCGAGAATGATCGCGCGGCCTTTCCCTACCATAGTCACTTTCCCTTTCTCGATCTCTACCCTTATCCCAATCTAACTCCCTCTCATTTCGTCGAAATTTTTCACGCCCATAGTTAGATCTCCCACCTGCACCTCTACTCTTCACTTCATTTACTCGCACAACTCGACCTCCAATAGTCTAGAGGAACCATGAAGCCAACAAAAGAGAGGAGAGAACAGCAAAAGAGGTGAATGAGGGAAAACAAACTTCTGTTAGTTAAATTAAAAGAGACAACACTGAATGGAAAATAGATATACCCTTCCATCCATCTCCTCGATGGCCTCAGCTGCAGACCGAGGATTTGTGAAAGTAACAAAGCCATAGCATTTTCCTCCAACGCCGCGATCATTAATGATCTATCAGTCAAACATGAGAACTAGGCCATCACTGATGATTTCCATGTAAATCTCTCCAAAAAGAATGTACAAGACAATAGGCTATAAACAAATGAAGTAGCCTCTGACACAGCACAGCAGCACAGCAAAATAGGTCATCACATGGAAACCATAGGAATTTGCAGATAACAGAACCTATAATTCAGTGCATCATAGCATTCTTGATGAAAAAAACCTACAAATACAGAAATTTCTGATTTCATCCTTGTTTTACCATAATCTAAAAGGAAAGGCACCCCCCCCCCTTCTCCAGAACAGTATTTAACTTTTCCAACCGATGTCCTTAAAAAGGAAGTCATTTTCACCATGTTCATAGCTCACATTTAAATAAGAATTAAGTGTAAAGTTAAGATGTTGGTAACTCCAGGGGAAGAGGGACTAGGTAAGATGGTGAAAATTGGGATCCCAATAATTTGCCATGCTTATTATTTGGAGTTAGAATCCTAGTTGACCCCTCAGCCCCAGCCCAGACCAATTCCCCACCACGGATATGAGCTTTGTGAGCACTCAAGTAATGACATGCTGCAGTTATCTGTCACAAATTCAAAAATAAGAGAGAGAGACTGAGAGAGAGAGAGAGAGAGACAGAGAGAAAGAGAGAGAAGGGGGCCACTAGAAAAATTGACTACAGCACATAAAACAAGAAAAAGTAAAATAGTCTACATCCATATGTCCCCAAATAGGCACATACCACTTCAGCAAGATCCACAATTCCAAACTTGGGGCGGTATTGTAGCAGTAGTTGTTGTACGAGAAGATGCCAAATGATGACCCTTAATTCTCCGAAAATGGCCTATGGGATCTTGGGTCCATTCTAGATAAACTGGAGAAAATTGCATCCCGCCAAATATCATCATAGAGTTGCACCTCAAGATCAACAAGGCCGTGCCAACGAGGCTGTAAGAATCCTTTGAAATTCTTTAGGAGAATAGATACAATATTTCAGAGATTTCCAAGGTAAAGTGATCAAAAGTCAAAACCTACTGAGACCCCCAAAAACATAAGCTATTATACACAACTTTCAAGATTTGAGAAAAATAACTAAAGATTTGTTAGGCAGAGACTATAAGCTCCGTCAATGTGCTTATGGCATTCTAGGATCACTAAAGATTCTTCACGGTACCCAACCCTTTTTACATTCTCTCTAAAATCCTGAAAAATTGTAATATCATGACTATGTACTTGTACTTAACCCTCAAAATGTTTTACACTATCAACATCACATGAAAATGCTCATTGTGCGATGATCTGAATCATGCTTCAAAATCTGCACATGATTATCATCAAAGCCACTATGGTTGTTCAAATTGTCTGCACGGATATTAGAGAACAAAAGAAGTTCTTGCATAAAAAATGCTCAAAGATTTCCAAGACATTGTTGTATCAAAGAGGGGGACGCCAACACTAAATGCTTCCATGATTGGATGGAGGCAAGGAGAAGTCAGTTGAAGGTACAGGCTTGAATGATGAGCAGGGTAATAAGGTTACTGGCAAAGGAGGCTTACAGGGGTTGATTTTCAGTTTCTACAAACAGCTGCTACAGTCTTTTGCTTCTTCTTTACCAGCTGTGGACTTGACAGTGACTAGAAGAGGGTACAGATTGACTTAATTACAATAGAGGCTATTATGCAGGGAGGTATCTGATGAGGAAATAAGGTTGGACTTTGGGAGATTGATAATGACAAGGCACCAGGGGATGAGGGATGTTCTACCTGTTTTTTCAAGAACGGCTGGAAAGTGAATGGCAAAGAGGTATGCTGACGTGGTCCTTGACTCCTTCCACAGTGGTAGATTGTTAAAATCTACTAATAGTCTAATACCACATTGGTTAATGGTTACTCTGGCATCTAAGGTCAAGAATCCATCTCAAGTGGGTGATTTCAGGCCTGCAGCATGTTGTACAGTGCTTTACAAAATCATAACAAAGATTATAGCCAATGGAATGAGAGAAGTACTAAGTAGTCTGGTTGGTGAAAGCCAATCAGCTTTTGTAACAGGTCGTTACATTGGGGACAACATTATTCTAGCTCACGCAATGGCAGAACAGTACAAAAGGAAAGGTGTTTCCCCTCGGTATATGTTAAAGGTAATGTTAAAAAGCTTATGACTCATGGAATGGATTTACTTGAAGCAAATTATATGCAATTTCACTTTCGTATTGAATTTGTGTCGTGGGCCTATACCTGTGTTAGTACTGGTACTTCACTAACTTTAATGGAGAGTTGCTTGAACCATTTGTAGCTAAAAAAGGCCTTAGGTAAGTGATGCAGGATAAGGATAAAGGAGAATTAAGAAGATATGGATATATCTTAATATTGGCATATGTGAAGTATTTTTATAATTTATTATCTTTGTAGGTTATCTTTTAGGATAAAATCTTTTTATTTTCCTAGATTATTTTAGTTATCAAAATCTTATCGTAATCTTTAGATTTATTTTATATTTCTTTTTTCAGTTGTATTGATTCCTATATAAACCCCCTCGTGCTTTGGGGAAAGACACACTTGAATGAATTGAATTATTGAGTTTTCGAAAGTTCTTGTGTGATTTTCTAGGTGTGGGAATTGCTCTTAGAGCGTCCTACATCAGTAAGGGGACCCCACGTCCCCTAATCTCTTTGCTCTTGTGATGGAGTATCTGCTGGTGCTGTGAAACGTTATGTTGCAAATGCTGTGGTGGCTGCTGCTGTAAATGCTATTCGGGATGAAAGAAATAGCAGGGTGTTTAGGGAACAATATATGAGTATTGGTAATTTAATTAGGACGATTATTCAGTTCATACATGAGAGAACAATCCACCGTAAAAAGAAAAGTGTGGTTAATTTCTGTAGTCAGCACCTGAACTATTATATGTAGCTGAACGGAGTGTGTTTCAGGAAGCAGTCATTCATTCTGCTAGGTTTTTGTGGCACAGAGCTGTGTGCTCTAACTCTGTGCTCGTACTTGACTCTATTGGAAGTGGTACAATCTCATTACCACCGCCCTCCCACCCCAAAAATAAGTAAACAAAGTTCTACTGTACACGGTCTCGCGCATTCTGGAATCACGCTTCAAAATATCACAGATGGTGCCAAGTTGCCAAGAAAGCGTTTTCGAAGCCATGACTCTTGCAGTTGTAGGAAGATTTTCCAAATGGTTGTCAAAGGCTCAAAATGGTAACTTTCTGGTTTCTTTTATCAAAAGATTCCATGACGCCTCAAGGGCACTGTATAGTTCATAGTCTATGCAACCACCAGAACACCCTCTCGGGTGTTCTGTAATCATGATTCAAAATCTATATAATAGAAATAGTAAGGCCATCACTCTCACTGAAAATTGATCGGTGCGATATTAGGAAGTCTTATTTGAACAATAGATAGCAGACTGGGTTTAGACCCAGCCAATATCTCCAAGATGAATGCTACTGCCCACACTTTTCACAATTTCAGAAAAAAGACAAAATCTGACAATCATATGTGCTTCAAATTCCAACCACCCCAACGCACCAAATTTGAACTACAATACGATTATACTTTTCAACGCAAAATCATTGCTTCAATTTGCAATCAATTTTCCATCTCGTACCATCTCAAATTCGTCATACCAAAGCAGTGCATTCCGGACATAGAAGCAGGTAGAATCACAAAACCACATGTTTCTGACAGACAATTTCGAGATGAGATTACCAAAACGAACACTACAAACTCAAATTATGTGATAATCGATTGATTAAACCCTGATTAGACATGAAATTAAACATCGAGAGAGAGAGAGAGACCTTGACAGCAACGACGGAGCCGTATAATTCGAAGACGCGTCGAAGCTGAGACTCAGTGCATTCGTAGGGGAGTCCTCCTACGTATATGGAGTTCTCATCGTCCATCGTCATCTTCACTTCTCAACCATACACACTACTGCTTAGTGCTGAGAATTGAGACGCAAAGGGAAGAGGTAATGTTTTGGCTTCAACAATCCCCAGACTAGAGTCAGAAGTTCAACTTAGGCCCTCTTTGCCAAACAGTTAAATATTAACGGTTAGTTATTTGAGTTAGCTATTTACATAAACAGTTTGAATTAGGTATTTGTTAAAAAACGGTAAAATTAGCTATTTCTGATAAAGTTGTGAGACAAAATTCTAATTATTCAAAAAGTTCTTCTAAAAAGCTCATAGAATTAGCTTTTTTAAATTAGCTTTTTGGACATAAAAAGCTCATGGAATTAGCTTTTTCCCTTTATCAAACAGCTAATTTTGATCAAAAAAGTTCTTTTTTGTCAAAAAAACTTTTCAAAAAAACTGTTTGTCAAGCTCCTTTTTTCATCTGACAAATGGTACTTTCTTTTGGGGGGGGCGGGGGAGCGCAAATTAATCCAGAGTGACAAACAAATGTTTTTTTTAAGGCTTATCTGGGGGTACAACAAGATAGTAAGATATAGTAAGATAATATTGATGTCTTTGAAGTCGATTTTAACAACTATTTAACTTTAATTGTTTTCCTTTAAAGATGGCAATGGATCAGATTTAGATCGGATGAACATCACCTGCATCTATCACCTGCTCTCATATGCTTCATCAAATCCATCTATCATTTACAAAAATTCAATCCAATCTATCCATCCATTATCAACGAGTTAAAATGAGTTGATTGAGTTGTAAACCTGTAATTAAAACTTATATGTAATATGTTCACAAATTTAAAAGAAAAAAAGCGATTTTCCATTTAAAAAGTTTAAAAAAGATATTTTAGGTATAATAAATAAATCAATATCATATTTATCATATTAGTTTTGATGAAAGTTATAAAATTAGTAATATAATCATCCAACAAATTGGTAAAATCTAGAGGGTAAAAAGAAAAAATGAATTAATTGCAAAATGAGCGATAAACACATGAATAACTAAGCAAATGATGGATCAAATTATGGTTCGGATGAAGGATCATGTGAATCTAATCCAATCCATCATCTATTCGTCATTCATATGTTTTGGATTTTCACCCACTCTTTTAGATCGGACGGAAGATATATCTATTTAATGCAAGTGAAAATGTCACTCATAGTTCCCCTTTATGTACCACCTCCAACTCTGTCCATCTCTTTATACAACACTTTTATTTTATTTTATTTTTGTACTAAATAAATTACCCACCTAATAAAAGTTAAATGGTCATTATACAAATACTGACTTGTTTAATTAATGAAACGACGACTTAACTAGTAGTTTTAATAATTACGACCCCAACCCCCCCCCCCCAAAAAAGCAGCCTAATAACTTTTCATATTTCCAATGACATTTATTAAAAATTTAATAAATGATATATCTTACACTCAAAGTATCATCTTATATTTTTCTCATTTGTTAAAGTATCTTTTGGTTTTGTATTTTTAAAATTATACAAGTCGTTTGAAATTGATTTGTACATGCTAACCTAACAATGAAACTAAACATTCTCGTGAATTACTTATGTAGTGTTCGGTTGGGGGAAAAATAATTCTTATAGAAAATGATTTTCCAATTTTCTATTATTTGGCATAATAAAGGATGAAAAACTATTTTTCAATGAAAATGATTTTTCTCCCAATGGAAGAAAATGATTTTCTTTTTTTTTTCCTTTTTTTTTTGGGTCAGTAAGTGAAAGTTTCATTGATTATAGGTGTCACATTACACCCTATCCCATGATTGCTATGGTTTTTTCAGTCCCTATCTATACATCATTGTAGAAATTTCATCTGTTCATTTTCTTTTGCTATATACTTGATTCTAGATGTAATAGTAAGTATTGTCTCAATTGCTATTTTGTGTTGTTGTTCTCACTGCTCCTCCATGAACTCTTGCATTTCTTTCGTTCCAGATGGCATATACCAAAGTGGTAGAAATCAAGCATAGTCCCTTCTTCTTTATTTTCCCCATCTTTCTTCTAGCCAGCCATGTCCAGGTTCCACTCTCTGGGATCTTGCATTGATATTTATCATTCACCATCTTCAGCACTGTAGCACTATATTCACATTTGAAAAACAAATGCTCGATGTCTTCTAGTTCTGTGCTGCATAACACACAGGTATCATCTACGATGATATTCCATTTACATAATCTAGCCTTAGTTTATAACCTATTTTAAGCTGCCAGCCAGGAAATTATGCTAGCTTTCGGAATGTTCCATTTACTCCACACTGGTTTTGTCCAGGACAACTTTGGGTTGTACTCATTTGTTAACCATTGATAGGCATCAGCAATTGTGTAATTACCTGATCTACAGTCTAGTGGTGAAATCCATCTTTAAGGGTGTTTTTCACTCTGACCATTTGTTTCCAAGACCAACTCGCTGATGCTGGGGCTTTGTACTCCCACCATGGTTTGCTTTGAGGTATATATGGTTGACCCACTTGACCCATAGGTTGTCAACTTTGCATGCAATATTCCACACATATTTACCCACTGCTGCTATGTTCCATGTTGTTTTATCCTTAAACCACCTTTTGATTTAGGTTCACGAAGCATATCCCATGCCACTAAGGGGCTCCTATTAGTTGCAACATCTCCCCCTCACATGAAGGCCCTACACACTTGGATCACTTGTTGGATAACCATCTCTGGTATAATAATAATGGATGACCAATAGATGTACATGTGCTAAGAGCACTGAATTTATAAGTTGGATTCTACCTGCATAGTTGAGTCTTTCCTCATCCATCCTCTAATTCTACTTGTGATCTTCTCCACTAAAAGCTGACATTCTTGCTTGGTCATGTTGTTTGGTGAGAGAGGGATTCCTAGGTGTTTCATAGGTAGGGTGCCTGTTTTAAACCCAGTAGTCCCCACAATCTAGTTTCTAATCTCCTCTGAGACCCCTCCAAAAATTATTTCTGATTTCTCCTTGTTGATTTTCAGTCCAGAAGCTTTGGAAAATCTTTCAAAATATTGAAAAATGATATCCACAGATCTTATATTCCCTCCGGCAAATATGATTATATCATCTGCAGAGCTGAGATGGGTTATCTACATGGTCTTGCATTGTGGATGGAATTGAAACTTTTCGCGCATGTCTGCTGGCTTCAAGCATCTTGTTAAGTATTCCGTACACATCACAATGATAAGGGGTGAGATAGGGTCTCCTTGCCTTACCCCACTATTGCCCTCAAAGAAACCAAAACCGCCCCCATTGACAGATATGGAATATTTAACTGGCCTTATAGCTTGCATCACCCATATAATGAATTGCCCTGGAAAATTAAGGGTTTTCATCATATTCTCAATAAAATCCCAGTTCAGTGAATCATATGACTTCTTGATATCTACTTTTAATACCAATCAAGGAGTTGTTCCTTTCCTGCGATAGTGCTTCACAAGGACTTGGCATATTAATACATTATGCAGTATATTCCTCCCTTCCAGGAAAACAGCCTGCCTTTGATCCACCAGTGAATTCAGAGAGGTTTTCAATATTTCACAAATGATATTTGCAATGATTTTGTACATGATATTACAACACACAATAGGTCTATATTCTGTGACTGAACTAGGATTCTGTTTCTTTGGAATTCGAGTAAGAGTAGTGGTATTGATTTGTTTCAGGAGCTTACCAGAAATAAAGAACTCTCTCATTGCTTCGGTAAGGTCCTTCCCACACACTGGCCATGCATCTTTGAAAAATTGGCTTGTAAACCCATTCGGGCCTGAACTTTTGTTTCCAGGAATACTCCATAAATCGCTTTTACTTTCCTCATCCGTGACCTGGTCTAGTAATTGTAGACTTTCACCATCAGTCAATATTGGTCCCATTGCAATGATCACCTGCTCTACTGCCCTTCTAGCATTAGATTCATTCCCTAACATCTCGGAATAGTATTAGACAAATGCCTTCCCTACCTGGTCAAACCCCTTGACTTTTATTCCCTGGCTGTTTTGGATTCCATAAATACAATTTTTCTGAATTCTTGCTTTAAGACACCCATGAAAGAAGGTGAAGTTTGTATCTCCATATTTGCACCAGTTCATCTTTGCCTTCTGTTGCAGGAACTTCATTAGATCTTCATTTTTTGCGTTTGAAATTCATCATTGTATGACTTTCCATCTTTGCGAGCTCCTTGTTGAATGGATCCTTGTCCAATTTTGTTGGATATCCAACATGTGTTTCTTTGCACGACGAGCCTGTATTTCAATATCCGTATATTGTTGCTTGTTGAGTAGCTTGAGGACCTCTTTGACCTTTTTCAGTCTGCTTGTCAATTGAAACATGTAGCTGCCATTTACTCTATCTTGCCATTGTTTTTGCGCTGTCTCAATGACTGTATCTGCACTGCTGCACATGTTAAGATATTTGAAAGGTTTTGGACCAAGCTTCATATTAAAGAATTTCACCACTGCTGGCGAATGATCAGGTATATTCTCAGGTAAGAAATGTGCTTCACTTTTAAAAAACGCACTCAACCATTCTTGGTTGATTATTACCCGATCAATCTTCAAAAAAGTTCGTTGCCCTTCATGATGTCCATTATTCCATTTGTAATACTTCTCAGTGAACCACAAGTCATGCAAGCCGCAATCCATAGTACATTGCACAAAAGGCCTAATATCGGTTTCCTCTGGAGGATTGCCACCAATTCTTTATGTCACATACATGACATTATTGAAGTCTCCCATCATTATCCATGAGTCATTCATTGCGCTACCATAGCTCCTCGGGATATCCCATAATGCTAATCTCTCATCATCGTCATTAGCTCCATATACTAAGGTCAGATAAAAACACTTCCCAGTAATATGTCTGATATAGCTGTGAATATGTTAGCCTGACATCTCCAAAATACAAGCCTGAAACTCGTTTTGTAACCATGCCATCCAAATTCTTCCTTTGTGGCTCCAACTGATATTAGAAGTAAAGCACCATCCAGGAAGTGTATTCCCCATAACAAACCCCATATTTTGTTTTTTAACTTTTGTTTCCAATACTCCAAACAAACCCAATTTCTCATGAACCAAGATGTTCCTTATTTCCTGCTGTTTATTGGGGTGGCTCATCCGCCTAATATTCCAGAAGCCAATGTTATCCATTTGGACAGAAGAGGGATGTGTTTCCTACATCGTCCGCATTTACCGCATACTTGGTCATAGTTGTAGCTATTAGTTTAGTCTTATTCATCAGAGAATCAAAGGGGTTTTGTGCTTCCACCTCATGAGCTGGTCTAATGGGAGCCCAGCTAGTTCTTCTGGCGATAGTAAAGCCCTTTTGTGATTCTTGGATATTCTGATCATGGTTATCATGTTGCTGCTCCTCTGGTTGGTCCACTCTCATATTACTTTGTTGTGTTGTATCCCTTTTGACCCCATTTTTGAGTAATTCGTGGCCTGTTGCTGCAGTTGATATCAGAGTGCCCAATCATGCCACACCTATGGCATTTCAATGGCTTCCATTCAAAGTGAACAGGTTGTCTGACCTCCATTCCTTTTTCATTCTCAAATATCACTTCCTCTGTTAGTTCTTGATTAATTTGTATCTCAACCAGTGCTCTTGCATACGCCAATCTTGTTCGTTTTGCTGTGTGATGATCTATTTGTTTTGGAATTCAAATTTGACTCACTATCTTACTCAAACTCGTAGAACTCCAGTCTTTAACATGAAGCCCAAGTAGTTGAATCCAAACATCAATAGTTTAGAATTACTCCTTTGTCATATTCATTTATGAATTCCGTTTCTTAACCATCATAGGATGCTTATCGAAAAAAAGAGTTCCACTCTCCAGTGCCCTCTTCCTATCCTCCTCTGATGTAAAACGAATGAGGAACGAGCCCCCATTACTACCCTTTCAAACTCAAATTTCCCCCACACCCGTTTAAAGTAACCTTCAATAACTTTGAGTGGTGGGTTAATACCTATGACAGATGCAGGGACTGAGAATTGCCAGAATTCCAACTCCTCTTGGATATCAGTTATTGCAATTTTTGGTTTCCCGTCAGATCCAAAAAACACTAAGGGCTCCCCCTCCTGATTTGCCATCAATCAATATCTCCAACTCGGTATACCCCCAGGGGCCATCGACTCCGTTCGCGTCTGCTGTGTCTTCATGTGTTCGCCTTATTGCCCTGCTCAACGCCATCTTGGTCTTCATTTTCATGACCCCATTACGTAATACATTCTGCTTCGAAAAACCTAGATAATGCCTCTGAGATTGAGATTTTCGTTCCCTCATTTGAACCGCCACTACGGTATAAATGTGCTTATGATTGGATTCGATTCAATTCCAGCGCTTTCCAGACACTCTCTGTAGGCGGTCTTCTCCTTCTCGTCCCCTTCGCCATGGCTGGAGCACTGTAGCACATAGCCGCTAACATGCACCACGAGAAGCGAGAAGCTTTTTGTTCCACCTATTAGTTTAAATGATTTTCTTCTTGGCAAGATAGAAAGTTGGTTTTCTCTCTTCAACTCTTTGATGATATGATCAATCGAAATTTAAAAGTAAAATCTAATTTCAACAGTTTGGATTGAAACTTGACTATGCGATGGCAAAAATTAAAATAAACTCAAATCTAAATTTTGACCTCAAATTACTTTCATTTGGTCAGCATTTACCTCTGCCACGAAAATTTAATCAACAGTTTCTGCTATAAAAAAATTTAGTTGACTTGCCACTAGAACAATTTCAGTAGTTTAGGTTGGAACTTAAACATCAAATATAAAAGATTAAAATAGGCTCAAATACAAATTTTGAGCTCCATATTCTTTCATTTAATCAACATTTTTTTCCACCAAGATAATCTATTTGATATTTTTCGCAATTTAAACAATGCAAACAATATTTTTCACCATTAGAACAATTTCAACAGTTTGGATCGAAACTTGATCATCGGATAAAAAAGATTAAATATGCTAAAATCTAAATTTTGAGAGCAACATTCCTTTCATTTGGTCAATATTTTTCTCATTTACAACAATTCAATTAATATTTTGTCGTCACTTAAATAATTCAATTGATGTTTTTCTTCACTAATTCAATATCAACAGTTTAAAACAAAACATGATTATTCGATGGGAAATATTAAAAAAAAAAGCTCAGACATGAATTTTAAGCTAAATATTCCTTCATTCGGTCAGCATTTATCTCTATTACAACTATGCAGTCGACATTTTTCGCCACGTTAACAGTTCAGTTGACGTTTTTCTTTTTTCCATATAAATTAATTTATCTTATACCAAACAACAGAAAATACAATATGAAAATAAATTTTCGTTGGAAAAACATTTTTCATGAAAAATAATTTTTCAAAAAAAATATTTTCCTTTCAACCAAATACTACCTTAGTTAAACAGATATTTATGATTATTAACAACTAAAATATAACAGTCAAAGGTTGTTGGAACGTATCTCCCCTGCCCAAGTTCAAGAGCCTAGACTAGAAGCCATCGATTCATTGCCCAAAGACGCAGTGGAACAATTACACAAAAGCAAACATGGAAACGTTGGGCTGCAAATCTAGGCTGGCCTAGTACGCACAAATAAGAACAGTAGATCACTCTAGGCAGTCTTAGGCCTTACTTTTCAAGTATGGGTTGGAGATGCTCCTGCCAACTCCCCAATGTGGGCTGGGAAAATTTCTGGCTTGCCATTAATTGTGTGTTATTGCTCAATATGTTTGATATTCCTCCTAGTCCCATGAATTAAAAAAAAAAAAAGGAATTTTCAAATTGACTATTTCGACCAAAAAAAAAAAAGAAGTGTTTTTGTACATAGAAAGGGAGGATGAAAATCATGAAATAGATGTTTATGGAGGGATTAGTTCTGCATTGTCTCGAAGATGAATTCAGGCCAAACCAAGCTAGTTTTAAAATGAAGGTGAGTTCAAATTATAGCATTTATATGTGAGTAATAAGAAAAAGACAAAGTAAAATACAATAACTTCACCAACGACAGCATATATTATACTCATAAGAGCATAAATAATGGTATCAGATTTTTATTTTTTTTTTAATGTCAATAGAAAAATATACATGTACAAGTGCTAAAAAAATTCTTTTTATTTGCATAAAATTTGTCTAATGATAATGAAAAATTTTCAAATAACATCACAAAGTGTATACATACATACATATTATATATATATATATATATATATATATATATATATATATAGACCTTAAATTAAGATTAAGGAAGTCTATTAGTATTTGTAACAACAATGAAAGTCTTACTTTACTTTGGGACAATTAACTCAAAAAGAACCAACATAAGACAGTAGCCAAGATGATTATCAATATTTCTTCCATCTAAGAGATTCGAGCATATTCGCTATAGGTATATTGGATGAGCAGGTAGCATATTTAAGTAGGTTTGAACAGTAAAAAGTAAGTTTAAACATATTGGAGTAGGTTTAACTAGTAGTTAGTAGATTAGAGCAGTTTGGAAGCTAGTTTGTGAGTGGGTTGGAGTAGATTTGACTAGCAAATAGCAAATTTGAGCAAGTTTAAGTAGATTGAAGTAAGTTTGACTTGCAGTTGGTAGATTTGAGCAGGTTGGAGCATAGTGGAGCAGGCAATATGTTCAATATGCGCATAAAAAACAGGTTTGGAGTTTAAATAATTTAGGGTATGTTCTATTTCGTGATAAGATACAACTGTAAGTTGTAAGAAAATGTAAGAAACTGTAAGAAGATATAAGGAGCTATAAGAAGATGTAAGGAGTTGTAAGAAGATGTAAGGAGTTATACGAAGTTGTAAGGATAGCTTTAATGAGTTGTTGAACTATTGAAGAGTTATTCAGTATAATTTATGACAATTATGATATATTAGTCATATTTACGACTAAAATTTGATGCCCTCAGTAAACAAAATATTTCTTAATATAATTGAAACGAAATATGTCTATTTTACAAAGAACGTTTTGGATGAGAAACAATAATATTAAAATAATGAACTTATTGAAAATAAACTATTAACTAAGTTAGTTACACAACAATAAAATATATTAAACCCCATAAATTTCGACAAGAAAATTTCGTACACTTGAGATGATTTTTGTATTTACATTAGTTTGATCCATTCAGCAAAGTATAGCAAAAAAAACAAATTTTTTTGAAAAAATTGAATACAACTCTGAAAATAAAATCCTATTTTAAGTAAGCCTTTTTAAATGTAAATGTATGGTCAATATTGTTACCAAGAAATTTTATAAATAAACCCTTAAAACATTATTTAGCAATGCTTAACATACGAAATTGTATTGTTATATTAAACAACCAAAAATTAAATATTACCTTCCAAAATAAAAAAAAAAGAAGATAATGAGAACTTAAATGGGTAGGCAGGAGATCGTAGAAATTTTAATGGTCAGTACTACTTTTGCCTAACTTTTTACTTTTCCTAAATAAATCCACCAATCTTTATGTCAGTTGTAATACTTTCGTCGCATACAGTTTGACAGTTCTCATACATGCTTCAGACTTAAACATAAATAAAAGATTTGTATTATAATTTTAAAAGTATGGTCACTTATTCCATCGATAATAACATATATTACTCACGTCGAAGCTCAAATATAATTTACGTCGTTATATTATGTTTTAATGTTTATATAAATTTTGTGTTCATAAGGTGTTTACAAATTTTGTATATTGGTAGTATAATTAAAAAGATATACATATTTATGTAATTAAAATAAATGAATGTTATAGAAAATCTATATGGGATGTAAGAAAATGTAAGGAGATGTAAGAAGATGTAAGAATTATATTAAGGATGTAAGAAGCTGTAACGAGATGTAAGTTCTTAGTTAAATCCTCATAAACGCGGAATAGAACAGGGCCTTAGTCTAACTGTGATTTCTTTAACCATACATCCTACCACTAAGAATCCAAGTAGTGAGCACATTTGCAGTTCTTTAAAAAAAAATAAACTGAACAAAACTAACAACAACAATTCTTAATATATGTCTTGCTCATATGACATTTGCAAGGATTCAAATTTAAGTAATCTAAGTAATCTTATATATGTAAACATCACTCCCGCAAATGGATTAAAAAAATAATAATAATCAAACAAACCATGAAAAGAAAACATGGACTCTGGCAACCACTGTGGGCTTTACCAAATCAAAATAAAACCAAAAACATGGTCAAAAATGGTGGACAACACTTAGTCACTTATTACTTTCCAGAGGGGTAATCATGGCGACACAAGAAAACGCTTCATATATAGCACTACCCGTGCACGATGCAATGCAGCTAGCAATTATTACGTAAACGGCTAGCATGCTTGGTCCTCATAGGTCACCACTCACCACGCACATTTGGAAGAGATAGTTCTTCACGAGTCCCTCATTTAATTCATCTGAATTTACCCTTTTGCAGACCAACCTAGGTGTCCAGATCCAATTCGACACTCTCCCAATTAGGGGTAGACAATAGATTAGGTCGAGTCGGATTAGGGTTGGCCTGTTTATAAAGTGGATCGAGTCGAGTCATGGTCGGTCTGCTAATCATTTGTGGTGGTTCGGTTGTTAATGAGCCGATTCGGTCCCAAAGCCTATATCATACACTCGAGTGTGTGTACTCTCATATGATACATAATCAATTATACATTAAAATATAAAATATATGACAAATACACTCTAAAAAAAATATATGGGAGCATATGCTCCCGGGTGTACATAATAATTTATCATTCGGTCCAGCCTGTTAATATGTCTTAATGGATTGATCTACTATTGATCCGATCCATTAATAACCTAATCATTTGTTGGTCCTATTTTAAACAGGCCGACCCGTTAGCTTGACCCAATATGTACCCGACCCGTTGTCTACCCTACTCCCAATACAAGAGTCTCATTACCAATGAGATCTTAGCCAAGTAGTTAAGATTGAAGTCCTGAGTACATTAAGTTTTAGGTTCGATTTCCCCTTCTCCTATTGTATTTTTTATTTCTTACTTCTTATTTGTTTATTATTGTAATAATATTTGAGTTTTATTTCTTCTTGGGTTTAAAAAACGTACAGTGAGAACTAAGAAAACCCAATGTTCTAATTAACATTGGTGAAGCGCTAATACTAAGCCAAATAAAAAAGTTTATACTATAACTTTTGTTTCCATTCTTAAATTAAACATCGAATATTTATAGAATTTTTAGTGTAATTACTCTGTTTAAAAATTATCCATAAGTTTTTTTAAAAAAAATGGTATTTTTTAATCAAAAGAACAGGATGATAGATTTTATTGTAATTATATTCACTAAGATTACTATCTTTTGATGATTAAAATCAACATAATTTATGCAAAAAAAAAAGACAGAAAAGAAAACTGTCTTTTCTATTTTTCCACTAAAATTTATCTTTTATTAAATCTAAAAAAACCAATAGTGTAATGAAGTGGGGAGGATCAAATCAAGTCATCAACAACCTATCCTAGTTATTGCTTTTATTCTTACCTTTTATCATCACACAATAATTATCCCTAGGTTGAACCTCCCACTCCCACTACAAAGGGCACTGCATACTTCCATTCATATCATATCAACTTTCGCCGAATGGAAAAGCATACTATGATGAGAGAGATCACTTAGGGTAAACTAACCTGCTTTTCGCCTTTTTTAATATATTTTTTTTTCCGACTATTGATAAGTCATAGAAGGGCGAGAGTGAAATACCAATTTGCTAATTAACAAACAAAACAACAAACAAGATAGTTCGCCCGACTTGGTTCAAGTTTGATTTATCTTTTAGATCGAAGACAAATACTGATGTTAAGTTAGTTCGTAAATTTTCTTGTTATCATGTCAATTATGTCGGAAAGAATATGAAAAGTCATCAAATTGAAAGTCCCTAGCTAAATCTATGTTTATAAACATTGTTAAAAGTACAAAATTATACTTATACCATTGCTATATCCTTTATAATTAGTAAGGCAATTAGGGGTCGTAAAAGGCCGGTGCATGCAATTAAATTCATATTATTTGGATTCGGCCATGCTCATGTCAAAGTTTCGAGTATCGGGCAACGGTGTTGTATCCGACTCGACAAATCTTTAAAAAAAATTGTACATTTTTTGGCTAAAATGAACGATCGAGTGTCACTACCAATGTTCAAATATTACATATCTTATAGAAATATTTAAGGTAAAATAAAAAGTTTGAGTGACATAAATCACTAGTTCAATAAGAGTATGTCCAGCGGGAGGCTCGCTCGCCACGGAAACTGCATCGAACATCTCGCACCACTTGCAGCGACCAAGTCGCGTCGTGCCTCGCGAGGCTGGTCGCAAGCCCGAGCTAGCTCTTACCATTTTCTCTTGCTTTTTTGTTTTTTTTTAATTTTTTATTGATTTTTTCTTTTTTTTATTTTAAAAAAGAAGTTGTGTGTTGTACAGTGGGTCTATGGATATTATTTTATTTGGTGAGCTAAAGTTTTGAGCCTTGCATCGAGAGAAAGAGGATTGTGAGCTGAAAAGTTATCTCACAAGCCGATATAGCAGAAATAGTGAGCCAAAAAATTAACTCATCATTGAAAATGGTCCTACTGGTGACACAAGCACCATGTCTTATCACACTGAGTTATGATTATATATATTCTCTTGGGTGAATTGGACACATGCACTTGCGAAAAAGTAAGAAGATATAACAGGCCATGCTTTGTCAATTGTCATCATAATACATCTTGAAATTATATGCCAAGCTATGATGAACCAATATTCATACTTACTTTGAACATCAGCATCTCTAGGGTTTTGTGATGAACATGCGTGCATGGTGGGATCAGCTGATATATATATATGCACCAAGCATGGCTTTATCCTTTTGCAGCAAGCACTAACTATAAACAGTGTTGTTATTGTCCAACTATTTGGTCCCTCTTTGATGTTCAAGCTAATTCCTTTTTGGATTACATATGTATTGTGAATTCACAATATAAAGGAATATTAATTGAAAACTATTAATTGTTACAAGCTAGTTGTACGGTGGGTACTAGATGGATCAACTGATAAAGTTTAATTTTTGACATGGGTAGATATAGTACTATGTTAGGTTCAATCAAATCTTGCATGTATGTATATGCATGGACGTACACTTTTACTTCGTTCACGCTTAGAAAAGGAGGAATTAAATACGTTAATTGAGTAACATTTGACTGTATATATAAATCAAATCATGTACATGTATAGTTTTAAACTAGACATTCAGTTCGTACATAAGTTATATCCTCCTCAAATTATTTTTACTGAATTGAAGTTAACTTCACTTGTTGTTGCCAAGTTGAACGGAACTTATTTTTGCTGAGCAAAGATGACGTTACTCTAAGAAAATAAGTTGAACAGAACATGCCATATCGGCTTACAGTTGGCTCTTGGATGTACATGCTTCGTAGGAGTGGGTTGTGTTTAGGGATAGTGATGGGTCAGGTCCACTTGGACCGCAGCCCATTTAATTTTTTTGGACCCAAACAGAACCTGTGGACCTGGTGGGTTCACGGGTCCTAAACGAATCCTCACTGTTTTCAACATTAACAATTATTTTTCTACATCTCAACATAAATCACTACATTCTAAAGACAAATAAATGAATTTAGACGACTTGATATTTAATAAAAAAACATTCTAGCGACACATATCATAACTAAGTGTTCTTACTTACGCTTTACTTGTCAGAAATAATATTTTAATACAAACCACAAAGACAAAGTCCACTAAATTTTAAACAAGTATTACAAAATAGTTTTATGACCGAAAGAAAGCAAAGTGGCTTTAGTTTTATTAATTTAGAGTTACTTTAGACAATTGACTTTGCCACATTTTTTTTCAAAAAAATTAATGGATCTTGGGTCATGTCTAGGTATGAAGAATTAGGGTTGAATTCTTCAGACCTAGACCCACGTTCCTTGGAACCAGACCCACTTAAGACCCATTGAATCTTTTTATTGGACCTAAACCCTCTAAACTGAGTCGGGTCCAATAGGTCTGGTCGGATTTGAAATCCACTGGCCTCCCTAGTTGTGTTTCAATGACCTACTCATGAAAACTAATAAGGTTCGACCTGATTAATGAATGACATACTGTCAAGGTGTAGAAAATGTGTGGTTTGTACTTTCCAATGAGGATCTTGATGTTAGATGTTTTTTATCTTTGTGTTATTTATTTGCTTTATCTTTTTAATGTGACTTTCAACAATATTTTCCCCTTTGAGGGTCCTAATAATCGTGTAAAAAAAAAAAAACCCCATGAAAGACGCCCTCTTTTGAAATTACAATGGTTAGTAGGGCCTTGGTTGGAAAGGGTCGTCACTCAACCAGATAGAACAAAAAATGTGATCACTTTTAAGGAAACTATACAAGGGCTTTATTATTGGATTACTATTCATAAGCCATAAATCGAGTCATCAGTCAAAGATTCCATTATGTTTACTATTTTTCATATATGAGAAATTGAAAAAAAAATATAAAATTTTATAAAAGAAAATTTAAAGTAAATATTTTGAAAATTATTTCTTTTCTAATATTTTTGTTGTTCCTTGGACTTTACGAATTTTTTCCATTTAGATATACATTTTTTACCTCAAATTTAGAGGATTTTATAAATCAACTCCACTCTTAATTAATTATAAAAATTCAAATAATTGGCTTTTTTAAAATTGAACTTTAGAGGTTTTTATTTAATACTTTTCTCAGAATTACCTAATTTCACGCACTTTCTACATAAACAATTATGATTAAAGCTAACAACGATATCTAACATCTAATATCAAACGAACATAATTAATCCGTTAATAGTTAAACACTAGTAATTAGCAAATAACAAACACTCTATTGATGGTAATATATGTCATACATTTAGGAGTATGCACTTCCTATTATCATGTATATATATTTTTCATCGTGTATTTATTATATATATAATTTTTAAAATGTGGCAATGATATAGCTTGCAGGAGTTTCTACTTCTAGGAGTATGATATAGGTTTTGCTCTATTGACAGCGATAAGTAAGTAATTAATTGTATGCATGGTGATTGGTACAGACAAAATGGATTAAAAAATAGGGTCTGGTCATTTCAGTTATCATCACACAAAGTAGTAATGGTGTTACTTCACTTACTTGCATGAACTATTGAGCTCATTTTATGCCTTTCTTATCTTTTCTTTTTGCATCACCTTTATTTATTTATTTATTTATTTTTGTGTACTTGGGAAAAATTATGTTGTCTTTTTGTTCATCATTTGATCATGACACTGCAACTTTTTTTTAATCACACAAAAGATATTGTTGCATCAAAGCTGATCCCCTCCATGTGAGTTATCCCTTTGGGTAGGCCATACTTCACCATCCTCAAGCAAATGATATGTATATATTGTGCAGTTGAAGAGAGAAAAATAGGGGGGGGGGGGGATCACTTATGAACCCTAGTTGTTTAAATAGCTAGCCAATTGCTACTTCATTTAACCTTGATCGTACGTAGGCATCATACAAATTAAGAGAATGTACTGGCTAGGCTTGGACTAGTTAACGATTTGCTGAATATCGATTAGTAGTGTGTATTAGGTTTTGAGTAAATTACATGATTTATACAGACTCAATAGATCGTCGATGTTTCTACAAGAGATATGACTTTTGTGGTTTTTCAATGAAACCGACTTCATTTTATCGAATGATCGAATTGTGTGTAGCATGCAATATAATCAAATCATTAATTAAGCATGTAAGAAACACTATAGATAATCCTCCTATGAAAGACGATTCTGTATAAAGTTATTATGAATTAGCTGTACAAAAGACGATTGAATGTGTGCATTTTTTCTTCTACAAGTCAAAAAGAAATCAATGCCGATGTAGAAAGAGAGAGGCCGGAGGTCCACGAAGACAAATTTTGAGTTCAAATTGTAATATAATTGGTCCATTATTCAAACAACATTATATAACAATGTAATGTATGATAGTGTACTATAGATCATGTTGAAATGAGGTATTCAAATATTTAAATGTAATCAATGACAACCTAAGAACAAATTACAGCTACATTTATATCGAGTTTACAATCTAAAATTCAAGAATTTCCTTCAAGAAAATACGGCGGTGTATTTTTTTAAAAAAATAATTTTTCTGCCATGCGATAGAAGACCATGATTTTTTCCCTTAAATTAGCGAATAATGAGACACAAAAAATGACAATCACATACCTTTCAATTAACATTGAAAAAAAAAGAAAAAGGGGATGAAACACAGAAAATGTACTGTTGCATGCAGCATGCCATATGAGTGATTGGATCCTTTTGGGCATGCATGGTACCACACTACCACCCCAACATTATGACATTGCATTGATGAACTTTTGCTAATAGAACACATACAAAAAGTTCCCTTTAGGTATGGTACAAGATAATGTGGTCACATTTTTCACATAATTGTACAATCTCACTTGAAGCCTTTATTTGTGACATGTCTCGGGTTCTATTGGTGATAGAGTACGTATTTATGTATGCAGCAACTGAGCCTTGGTAGCTTTGTCCACCTTCTCCTGAACTGGCTGGCCTGTTGGATTTTTTTCCTGAGATAGGGAGTCCAATAGATAACCCATATTCACCATTGTAGAAAAAAAAATTGTATGCAGCAACTTGTACCACTGGAAACGTTGAGGTCCAGATGTGGCTGTACTCTGAAAATTGACGCTCTCGATCTGAAACAAAAAACTTTGAAGGATAACCCTCATCTTCGTAGATCTACGGAGTGCCTTGAAAGCTTTCATCAATTTGTTCAAGTAAAATTACAATGGGTGGAGAGTAGCCATAGAAATAATTTGATTCAAACAAAACTAAGTCAGAGTGACAATAAGAATGTTGAAAGCAAAAAATGAATGCATATGCATGATGGATGGTTTTTATTTCGTAATTTACACCTTTTGTTCAGCTTAATTTACAATATCAGCAGTGCTCAACAGCAAAAACATAAGCCAACCAATGATTTTGTTCAAAAACCATCTAACCTAAAAAATTAAGACAATGGTCTAAGGCCTAGGAAAATATATTTTATACTCTGACACACCTCTTCGTTTGAATTCAGCTAGACGAGTAGATGTTATAAACATCCCCCTTGCCTTGTTCAATGATTTGATTTTTTTCCGATTAATTGAGAGATAGTGAACAAGGCTACTACTATATGTAAAAGTAGGATTTTAAGTACAAGTAACTAACTATAACCACAAAATCTCATTAAAGATCCTCGCAACATCAACAATGGCATACCCAAGCTTATCTTGCCAAGAGTTCATCTAAAAGCCAACTCGAAACTTAAATCTGCTAGATCAAGTCTTTAATGTAAAGAGAAACGTCTTCAAAAATAATCTCATTCCTTTCCTTCCAAATATACCAATTCCAGCTATTGAGAAGACTGTTGCAATCCAAATTTTCCTTTGGATCTTGCTCTTGCATTTGACATTCAACTATATTTCAAATAGATCTTTCAAGCCAATGGGCATTGCAATACTAGGGCTCTACCCTTGAGAGCATCTTCACCAAATTCTCCAGGACATATATACTGCATGTTGCAAGAAGACGGTCACTGGTCTCATGTTCAAGATTACAAAAGGTGCAGGAATTTTGTTAAATGATTTGATAGAAGGGCTGCTAAAGTGCTAAGATTCGAACATGTAACCTCTTGTTCAAATATGTTCTAATACCATGTTCAATAATAATCCCAACGAAAAAAATTAAACTAACTTTTCAGAGCCCAACAATAGTTTTGTACTCTAGAAGATATATATGCACCAATTAGCAGTAACACAATTCCAATACATGTATATATATCAATAGAAAAGGGCAAACCAAATGATCACTTAAGCTAGAACTAGGTGAGTTGGTCCATGCATGTATTATTTCAACTAATCTACATATGCCACCATGTCCAAGCCATAAACGTATCGCCCTATATACACTTAAACTACTCATCCACAAATCTGGATTTGGAAAAACCATTATTGAGTGTGACTTGAGGATGAATATTGTTAGGAAAATATTAAGGCAACAATAATAGCGGAAGCGATAGGATGAGTTAGAGATTCAGAAATTCTAGTAGAATAACAGAAACAGAAATAGAAATAGAAGACAAGAGATTTAACGTGGAAAACCCAATGCGGGAAAAACCACGGACGGCGACAGCACCAAAACAATCCACTATGAGTAGGAAGAATACAACACGATCACAATCACCACAATGATTTGATCAAAGAGCAGAATTACAATCTCTCTCTTGTAATCTCTCACAAAGTACTTCTACTTCTCAATGTGTTTATGAATACTGGAGTTCAGAAATGATTTTAGATCCTAAGTATGACCCCCTTTTATAGGGTCTAGAAAACTAGGGTTTCACCTTTATAGACGAAACCTAGCCGCCAAGAGAAATTGCACTTCGTGACAAACTCTAGCCGCCACTATCGGAACCGACAAAACCATGCGTGGCACGGTCACACCGTGCCAAGGTGGCACGGCTCCCCCGTGCCAATTTTCTGTCTTCTCCGTCTTCGCGCTCCTTCGTCCTGACACGACCGTGTTGTCATAGCACGGTCCCACCGTGCCATAGTTGGATTTTGGGCCACGAAACCTGACAAATATGACTTTGGGGGTGTTTGGTAAACAGTTTTTTAAAGAGCTTTTTAGGTATTTGGTAGAGTAGCTTTTTAGAAGAGCTGTTTGGGTCTAAAAATCTAATTTAAAAAGACTAATTTGATTAACTTTTTAGAATAGCTTTTTGAAAAATTAGCTTTTTGTCTCACAACTTTGTTAGAAACAGCTAATTTCACCAAACAATTTTTCTACAAACAGTTAATTCAAATAGATAATACAAACAGCTAACAGTTGTTTGCCAAACATGGCTTTTCTCTATTGCATATTTACAAAGTCATATATTCTCGTGTATTTAACTGCATTACTTTAAAACTTGGATTGAATAAATCCCTTTTTTTTGGATTGAATCAATTAGAGTTTATGATTCGGTTCTCAGTATCTTACTGATTAAGTATTGCCTACAATACTACTAATTAAGTACTGCTTGCAATACCAAAGAGGGTCTTTGCAAGATTCCGACTTTTAGTCTGAATGACACTCATACCAACTGTTTTAAGTTTTTGATTGAATAGGTTTCTTAACGATAGACTCTGTAGCCTCTATGAAATAATGAATAATGAATGTGGTAATTTGTTGACCAACTGAACTAGGAGCTAGTATTCCATTATGAAAAACGTTTGATGATGCTAAACTTTTTTTTTTGTGATGAGTTTTAAACTTATAATATATCTTTGATGTTTCCAATTAGACAAACATTCCCTCATTGGCCCACCCATACGTCTACGTCACACAGTTAGAGGATGGTCATGACCCATGACATCCCTTTCTTCTCACAACAACAGAAAAGGAGCACATTCAGTTAATTTAATTTAGGCCTCTCAATTAATTTTAATTTATATTAATTTATTTTAATTTACTATATGAATTTTAATTAAAAAAAATATTAATTTCAACTAACTTCAGTTAATTTCAACCTATTTCACTCAACTTCAACTCACTTTTTACTATTTTAACCAACTTCTACCAATTATCTTAAAAAAAATTCAATCTACTTCAACTAATTTCAGTCAATTTCAATCAACTTCAACAAAAAATATCCACTTCTATCAATCTCAAACAATTTCACCGATCTAGTCCATATTTTCCAATGAAAAGAACAGACCCTTAATAAGGTTGCTCGCATTTTCTTTTAAAAATAATAACATATTCAAATTGCTAATTCTCGATTAGAACAATCTCACATAGACACTTTATTAAGATCAATTGTTTACATAATTTAATCATGTTTTTTTAAAAATTATTGCAAATCGGAAGCCTCAAATTTATGAGAATTTTCTCTTCGTTTTCTTCTATTATGAAGGGGCTATAGAAAGTAAAGGCTAACATGAAAAAAATAAAATCTATAATTTTTTGGTTCAGACTCCAAATGAGGCATAAGTGCCTACAAAATAATCCCGCGTGGCACAAGCATAGCCTCTTTTTGATCGATCTTAGGGATCACAATGCTTTGACTATTATGTACTCGCAAAAATTACAAAATCTTAAATCTTTTTTTTATTCAATGATAAGAATACAAAGGTCCTGTCTGGCAAACAGTTTTTTGAAGAACTTTTGGCTAAAAAGAACTTTTTTGACCAAAATTAGGTTTTTGACAAAATAAAAAAGCTAATTTGGGTGTTTGGTGAAAGAGTTTTTTAAAAAAGCTTTTTGGGTCCAAAAAACTAATTTGAAAAAGCTAATTCCATGAGCTCTTTGGAAGAGCTTTTTAAAAAATTAGCTTTCTGTCTCACAACGTTGTCAGAAACGTTAAAGCATTTAGTCATCTCAGAAACGTTAAAAGTCACCCCTCAAGAAATCTATATCTCCAGTAGACTTATTAAAATCTACTCGAGATTTGAAACTCGTACTGAACGACCATAACATATCTCGACTCGGCACTCACATAGTCATTTCTTTTTGCGCAAAAAACTTAGTAGACCAAACATCAATTGATACGAAGTCGACTCGAGCGAAAAATCACCTGACTCGACCCGAACCAATAGAAATGTCGTCTAATTTGGAACATAATTTAACTTGTATCAAAATCGAATAATCCGTCTATCCTTTTTTTATAAAGTGTTTTTATAAAATCTTTTTTTTTTGTAGATATCTTGGAATCAGTTTCTCTACATACACGAATGTCCGTAGAAATAAAATTGTCTATATCTGAATTTTATTAAATCTTATAAAAATTAAATTTACACTGAGAAGTGTTATCATTGTTGTGCTCTTGCTTTGGTCCAAGCTTTTTTTTTTTATAGGATTTAAATCATTAATTACAAAAAGAGAAAGGCAAGGAAGGGGAGTGGGCACGGTCACAAAAAAAAAGGGGCCTCGAAGGCAACGCCCGCCTCCACGCCTTTTTCAAAGTGCTCTCACGTCTGCTTTCAAGCAGTTGCGCCCAGTTGCCCCTCTTTTCGCAATCTCTTCCCTCCTCTCTTTAATCCCTCACTTCCCATCATCCCTCCCCTCCCCTCCCCTCCCAAGACATTCTCTCTCCTCTTGATCCTCGTGCTTCCCCCTCTTTCTTTTAATCCCCTTACTTAAACCTTAATTAATCATCCCTCACTAATAACCCCCCACCATTATTATTCAATAATCCCCCTCCATAACCCACATAGATTAACAAATATTAACCCACCATCATATTCCCTCCTAGCTACTACCATTACTAAACTACTAGCTAGTCTACTGCGACATTGGGAACGTGCCCTCCGATCACCGACCTAGGTCTCAAATTGCTAGTAAGTACTCCCTCCGTCTCAAAATTAATGTAGAAGGAAAGTTCCTCTTTCGTGTTTTTGTATATAGCTCGGAAAACTTAAACATACGTTCGGTTTTTGGTTCTTTGGAGAATTGCATGAGCATTAAAGCGATACATCAGCTATTTTGTGACTTAATTTTACTAGAGTGTGAATCTATCTTGGTTTTCTCGTACATCACTGCGACATAGTTTACGTTTTGTGTTATTCAAACTTTGGACATGACTTTCTATGTAAAATGGGTGTGTCTTCTTCGTCTGAATTTTCCAAACTTTTTGGAATAGTTCATCTATATTTTAGAGGTTGCGCGATTGCTATTGATACAAATTTCTAAACGTAAGTCCTGTTTTTTTCCTTGGTAAATTCAAATTTAACAGTCCCAACCACCTTTAACCCATTTCAACATACTTTACGAACTTCAATGAAAAAATACTCACTGTAATCAACTTCAACCCACTTTTCACTATTTTAATCAACTTCTACCCATCACAAAAAATAAATAAATCAATTTTAATCAATTTCAATCAACTTTCACTCATTTACCAACCTATATATCTCAACGAAAGGAACAGACCCATAATATGTAATTTTTTCTTAATATATGTCACCAGAAGTATATAATATAAAAACTTACAAATAATAATAACCAGTGTAAATGGTATTATCATGTGGTATGATATAGAATATTGTCCGGGGGAATCTCTGAAGGGAGGGCAGGGAAAAGAAATGAAGCTAGTTAGCTAGTAGCTTTATCGAAGTACTTAATTTATAGTTATTCCCACTAAACACCACTTCCATTCTTTTCATCTCTCTCGATCAGCTTCATTAGTTACTTTGTTTTTGATTTTAGTATATATTGGGGTTTGTATATTAATATTAGGAAGCTTTTTCAGTTTCCCAAAATTTAAAAAGATGATGTGTGTTGTGTTGTTTTTGATCATTTCTCTATTCTATATGACTATATTTCTATTCTATTCTATTCAATTCAATTCAATCGCACGCCCTTCAACTTCAATCTGTTTCATTCAAAAAGCTATTTCTCACTTTATTTGGTTAAAGCTTCTTTAAATAAAGTAGGGAAACAACCCTAGAGAACTGTGTGCTTATGGATATGCACAGAAAAAAAAAAAAAAGGCAATACAAAGGAAAAAAGTGCTTTCGACAACGACCACATTTTGTATAGATTTTCTTGGAGTAAAGTTTGAAAAGATTCAGATATAATCAATCTTATTATGTAAGTAAATAGATCGCTTTTGAGACATGGGTTCTGTTCGACAAAATTAACTGTTTAGGTAATGAATAGCGGTTCAGGTAGCGGATAGCGTTTCTAATTTAGCTGTTAGCGGATGACTGTTTAGATTAGTGGTTGAAACGAATGTGTTTGGCAAATTTAGTTATTATGCTAGCTAATTAATGTAAATTGACATAAAAGAATATAAATAATTTTCAAAGGTAAAATTTTTGAAGGATTTTTTTGGCTGAAAAATATGAAATGCTACTTTTAACTGTCAAACGTTAATACTATTAACTTTTTAAACACGCTACTTAAAACGCTAAACGTTACTTGAAATGCTAGTCAAAATACTAGTTTATTGAACACTAAAAATTAATTAGTTAGTGTATTGATCTGGTCAAAACGCTTTAATTATAATTTACAAACAATAGAGTCAGCTTTCTCGTACTATAGTGTTTCATTTAAAGTCTTTCTTAATTTTTTTATTTATTAATTTTATTTATTTTTTGTTGCAAAGACCAATGCTTGCAAAATCCAAAATTTTAAAATTTTTAGTAATAATTTTCAAAAATTTCATCAATTGAACTAAGGCTTTGTTCTTTTCGACTTATTTTTTGAAGAATAAGTTCAGATAAGTTCAGTTCAAAATAAGTTAAGAATAGTTTCAGTAAATAAGTTCACAATAAATTAAGCAAATATGTTCATAAATTTGTTCTTAATAAATTCAAAATAAGGGCCTATTCTATTCGACTTATTTTTAGCTATAAGAATAAGTTCAGATAAGTTTAGTTAAGAGTCAATTTTATTAATAAGTTCATAATAAGTTGACAATAACTTCAGCAAATAAGTTCAGACTTCATCAAAAGTTCATAAAATAATTAAATAATTAACCACACATTGTAATATTAATCATTTACATTTCTGACTGAAATTTTATGTTTACATTAATAAGAACTTTGAAGTGGGACTATGGGCTTGCATCAAATGTTTAATTTTAAAATGTGTAGATATATTATTCTGTGAATAATTGTTCGAAAATGTACACTTGTATATGTAGTAAAAATAATTTATGAATTAATGTTTAGAACTATTAGAAATTATCCAAAACTTGGATGCTAATTGTCTTTGCACATGGATTCTAATTGTCGACTCTTTTATTTTTATTTTAGCTTGCACTTTATGTTATGTCATTAACATCTTTGGATGGACAACCCAATATGATAGTTGCTGGACTTTTTAAATATCTACCCATCGTACAATGCAACAACAGCCATACAACAAATTAAGAACCTTCTAAAAAAAAAGAACATTCACTAATAATGATGATGATGATAACAACAACAGCAACAACAACAACAACAACAACAACAACAACAACAACAATAATAATAATAATAATAATAATAATAATAATAATAATAATAATAA